>PVJX010037767.1:0-16752 GCA_004027295.1 Dolichotis patagonum
AAAAATCAGACCTCCCAATTTCAATGATGGATGATTTTAAAGAAATTTAAAACAGCATAGAATGCATAACTCTTTTGGTACATTGCCTGGCACTATTTACTAAAGCTGATTTGACGTGTGTTCTATTTCCCAACATGCTCCATCATGGGGATATTTATCTTAGGAAACATCACAGGAGCATCAGGCTACAAATAGTAAGAACAGCAGCATTGTTTATAGCAGCATTTATAGCAGCATTGTTTGTAGCTGCCAAAAACCAAGGCAACCCAGTTAGCCCTGCTACAGATGGGATAACACAGTGCTCTACACAATTGACGGAATATCGCACAACTTGCAAATGATTGACCCATAACAGTACAAAATGACTTGTAAAAGGGGCCAGACCAAAAAATCCATGTTGGCTGATTTCACGCATATAAAGTTTAACAACTGAACTATAACGCTTAGAAATGCACACTTAGGCTATCAAGCTAGATAAAAAGAAAATGGCAGCAATTGCTAACAAAGGCGAAGAGTGTGACCTTTTAGAGGACCGTGGGGATCGCGCTTGGGAAGCGACAGTGTCTGTTCTCTACACCTGGGGTGAGGCATACAGTTTATTCTAAGGTCCCAAGCTGTGCATTTAGGATTTATAAACTTTTCTTCATAGAGGTTACTATTATAAGCATATTAATAAAATCAAATTCTAGGTTGAGAAGAAAGACAGATTTGACAAAAGAAATGATGAGGATGAATTTGTATCCTCTGAGAGAATATAAAGGGAAACTAAAGATAAGAACAGTGTGAGGTAAGATGATGGTTATGAAGGAAATCAAATATAGAGATTGAAATTTAGACAACAGATGTTCCCAGAAAACAATTCTGAAATGAAACAGAAGTTTATAATAGGTATGAGGCTAAGAACCTTTACATAAAATAACCTACTGAATCCCTGAAGTAACCTATGAGGTTAAATGCCATCGTTACGCTCCTTCAACTGGTGGGGGAATGAAGGTCTGAGCTCTCCATGGCCTTATGAGGCTAAGTTGTAGGTGGGAATCAGGAGACCCCGTCAGTGAGCTACTGAAGTCAGTCCTTGAAGCCACTCTAGCACCTGCTCCTTATTGTTCCTACTCTGGATTAAAGTAGAATGTAGTACAGCACCCAAGCTCAAAGGAGGGTGAAAAAACACTTTTTAAAATTTCAGAGTCAGTTCATAATTTGATCCAAGAATTATATATGCCCCCCTCTTACTCTGTTTGGGCTGCTTATCACTGACTGGGTGCCTTATAAACAGAAATGTATTTCTCATGATTCTGGAGAACAGGAAGTCCCAGGTCAAGACATCGGTAAATGTGGTACCTGATAAAGGCTGCTTTCTCGCATTCTGTGTTCTCACTCTAACCTTAATTGGCAAAAGGAGAAAGGAAGCCTTTGTTGGGCTATGATGGCTCCACCTGCTATCACTGCTCCAAAGACCCTATCTCCTAAGGTCAGCACCTTGCAGGTGAGGATTGCAAGTGTGAATTCCAGAGGGACACACACGTTAAGGTTACCACAGCAGCCAAGTAGTATCATACTTGTGAAACCAGTAAAGCATATTCAGTTATTTCAGAAAATAAGGCCATGTATGTATAATTTTTTAACTTAAAAACAAACTTCAATTGAACAACAGAAAACACCAAAAAGGAGGTGAAAATGAAGAAGGAATGATATAGGAGTATTGTCCCAAACTATTGTCCCAAAATGAATGAAGCAAAGATAGATTTAAATATTGTAGGAATATTTTTAAAAGAAAATTAAAGCAATACCAATGCATTCTTGATGGATGTACCTTTTAAACATTTCATTATGATAACCTAGACTTCTAAAACAGAAAAGAATACATTAACAAAAATTGAGCGGGTGGAGAACAATGAGCAGTGAGAATGTGGAGAGTACACAGTCACAGTGTTCTCCCAAACACACTCCCAAACACAGTGACCAATGACAAGGTCTTCCTACTCCCAAACACAGTGACCAATGACAAGGTCTTCCCACTCCCAAACACAGTGACCAATGACAAGGTCTTCCTACTCCCAAACACAGTGACCAATGACAAGGTCTTCCTCCTTGACACTTCGGGAATGCTTTTGAAAAACTGGAAGCTAAGTAGTACTAGAAGAATTGTGTATGTGCGAGTGTGTGTGTGTGTGTGTGTGTGTGTTTAAGACTGTGTATTATTCAAAGGAAGATAAAAGCAAAGACAATGAGATCCATATTTCAAAACAATGCAAAGGCAAAGAAATATGAAAACAAAACATGAAGCAAGATGACAAAGATTAAATGCATTAAAGTCAAAGGGCTGCTGACTGAGTGCAAAGCTGTTGTTTTTAAGAAGTCCATCCAATATAAAGTGACGGAAAAGTAGAAGAAAAAAATACGTATGAAGGACAAAGGCAAACAAAGAAGAAGCAGCAATGAAAATACCACCATTGGCCAGGGATATAGCTCAGTGGCACAGCCCCTGCCTGGCAAGCACAAGGCCCTGGGTTCAAGTCCCTGTACAAAAAAAAAAAAAAATACTACTATTGAATTAAGAGTTTAAGACCAAAAGCATTACATATGGCAAATAAGGTCACTATCCATTATATTAATAAGTGACACGTTCCTTAGTACCTTAGTAATAGTCTTATCTTTCCATACTGACTAGAACTGCATTGAAACACACACTGGAGAAAACTGTGTAGAAAGGCCAGGTGTATTTTTAGTAACTCAGCAGTAGCAGGAGACTTTGTCAGTCTCCATTTAGACAAATCAAGTAGGCAAAAAATAAAGGCAATGTTTTAAGAAATATATTTATGACCAGTCTAAAGGTAATCTAATGCTAATTATCTGATGGTAATCAAATTATGTATCCAATGAACCAGAAAAATACCTTCTGGAAATCTCCTAAATACACCAAAAAAAAAAAAAAACCCTCAAAATTACTATTATGATTAATTTTAAAATGACCTGAGAGTGTGACTTATAAATAGACATTCAGGAAAATATTCATAAAAATTTAAATGTCAAACAAGAAAATATCAGAATAAATGAATTGAGCACTTCTTTTTAAAAAAGTAATTAACAATTTTTTTTCTTTTCTATCAAAAATGAGATATTACAGTACCCATTGAACATTTTCTGTTATTCGGTTCAGAAAGCCCCGTAATTCTTTCACTCTATGCATGGCTTTATACTATTGTGTTATGTTTGATATTATTGTATTTGAAACTATGCTCAACTATAGCAGAATAAGAGATATGGTGTTAGATACTGTTGATGTCCAGTTGACTTAATGTAAAGTACTGTGTTGCCTATGTTGTCCTGTTCTGATCTGCTCTGTACTGCCCCCTTTTGTTTTATTGTCTTTCAAATTTAAAAAAAAAAAGTAATTAAGCAAACTAAGGGTAATCATAGGAAAAATTAATAAAAGAAGAAAATAATAAATATAAAACCAAGAAAATTCTTAAACTGGTAATTAACCCTAAAAGATGCTTCTTTGAAAGAACTAATAAAATAGACAAATTTCTGCCAAATACAATCAGGAAACAAAAACAGAAAGTATTCATAGAAAATCAGAAGTTCAGATATACATTTTTTTAAAAAAATAAGTGATTAAAACATTTGAAAATCTGGCTAAAACAATGAAAAAAATACATACCAGTTAATCCAGAAAAAAAAAATCACAAATATCTGACAAATAACAGGTAGTTATCTTGCATGTCCTGGCTGGACCACAGAAAACAGCACTGGTTTCAGAGCAAGCAAGACTGGCAACTTTCATGGTTCAAGTGGATTCTCTCGAAGCAGAGGACAGACAGTGCTGAGAGCATTCTCCAGAGACGCAGGCGGGTGCGTGGGGCTCTCCATTACTTCCACTGCGTGGTGACACACTGGACTTTCTGGGTCAGAGGAGCATAGAATGAAGGGCTTTGCTATGTTTTTGTTTTTGTTTTTGTTTTTGTTTTTGTTTTTGTTTTTTAACTTCCCCAACACATTAAAGCCCAGCTCTTGCTGCTCAAGGAGCCAAGTTGAGCCAGGTAGGGTGCTTTATGCCTGTAACTCCAGCACTTGAAAAGCTGAGGCAGGAGGATCACTGAGATTTCAAAGCCATCCTGGGCTATACAGTGAGTTCAAAACCAGCCTAGACTACAGAGCAGTCCACGTCTCAAAAACAAAGGCGCTAAGTTGCCCACACCTGCCATTCAAATTCCACAGTGTGATGTTCTTGTTATGCCAGTTCTGGGGTAGTATCTCTTTCCTGCACTACAGGATTTAGGAGTTTTCCACTTACATCCCCTCAGGACTGTTTTTTAATTGGTGCATGTCAGTGGTACAGAATGGTGTGATTTCTTTTGGGAAACTGGTACATGCATTTAGATCATTTTCTATCCCATTTTCCCGTTCTCTCTTTCCTGCCTCTTCCTCATCTCTAGAAGTCGATCTTCTAATTTGCTGTCATCTCTTCTTTATTTTATTTAGGTTATTTTTAAGTTTCTCATACAGGAGAAAATATGCAATACTTAACGTTCTACTCAGAGAAATTTTGGCCAAATCTTTCACAGGGAAAGATTCACACCTCTGAATTCACAGCCATGACTCTCATTTTTAAAGTAATTCATTCATTCAGTTCATTTAACAAATATTTGAAAGCCTTTTATGTGCCAAGTAATGTAATAAGTACTGGGAATACAAAACTTTTGGCCAAAAATAACTGCTTTTAATAGAGATGGCACAATCTCATGGGAAAGACAGATACTGTTAAAATATATATATATAATATAAATTGTGTACTGGTAGCCATGGAAACAACCCAGCCAGGGTAAGCTTCACTGGGAATTATCTGAAAGAGAGAGAAAACAACAAAGAGAGACAGAGAAAGTGACATAGTGGCTGGAAAGTTTTCCAGCCAAGATGAGGTGCCTCCAAGCAGAGCTACCTCCATCCTTCCATCCAACAACCTACCTTCAGATTCTCTCTTCTGCTTACCTCTGTGGACATCATCCTTCATGCCTCAGTGACCACAGATAACTCCCAGCTACCTCGCTCGCTGCCCGCGCAGCTGAAGCTCTTTCCACTGGGTACACCTCCTCGCTTAAATCTACCGCAGGGTCCTCACTGCCTTCAACATAAAAGATAAACTTCTTCATCTGACCTGGCCCTTCAAAATCTAGCCCATATTTATTTGACTGATATCATCTACTGCATTTTTCCTGTTGTATTAATTGGTAGAGATAAGTAGTGGTAAGATCCCAGATAAGCATGGAAACCCTCAGTCAAAGGGCGCTTGGATTCCCCTTCCTGGCTGGAGTTCTTCTATTCCACCTGCAAACAGCTATAGTAAAGTAGAGAGCAAAGCAAAGAAGCCATCAAGGAACTTCTCTAACCCCAATGACAGTGTAGTAAGGTGTGGTCAGAAAGCTGGAGAGCTCAAGAAGTTTTAGAACTCTTAGTTAACAGCACAGGAAGCATCTGAAAATTATGAATCAGCACACTGAGCTTGGACTGAAGTGAGAGTGAGGGAAAGGCTGGTAGACAAAGACCAAAAGAAATAGCTTTTTAGCCAGTAGCTACTGACCGCCAAATGCCAGAGAGGACCATATGCAAGTGTCCAGGAATTTGGACACCGGCAGGGAAAAGAGCAAGAAATACGCATGGATTCTGGAATCCATTCCTATAAGGAATGATCCAAAAAGGAGGTTTGTGTTTAAATTTTTAAAATTACAGTAAAAGATGATAGTAATGCCCTCCAAAAGTAACCCCCCACTTCAAACACCCTTATCCCATTGTTACTGCCCCTTTTGAAAGAGTTCTGGAAGTTTCCTTTTGTGAGTATCTTAAATTGTGCTGTTGGGGCTGCCTCACTGTCCTGAATCAATGCAAAGTGTATGCCTTTTGTTACAGCTTGTATCTAGATGCCCCCCCAAACCCCATGCAATCATAGGAGGGGCTTTCTGAAGGTGGCTGGATCTAGAGTGTGCGGTGCTGGACTTGATTCATGGTGTGATGCTAGGGTTAAGGTTTTGTCTCACCCTGGCTGTAACTGCCCCTGCTCTAAGGGTAGGCACCCTGGACAGGATGTAAGAGACAGAAAGAGGGCTATTGCTTGTCAGTTGTCACTCACTGCCTGCTACTTCACTGCTTTGCTGCCTTGTGTCTGCCATAGACTGTTTCTCCTCTGTGATGCCCCCGCCTTGGAGTCAGCCATTTATGCATGGAAACCCTTACAAACTTGATCTACAGTAAACATTTTCTCCTTGAACTTTGGGTGTTGGATATTTTTCCTTAGCAACAAGTAAAATAGCCAAGACACCTTTTGTGGTTGTTTTGACTCTGGAGAAAAGCCAAAAGTCAGAATGGTGCCAGATACAGAGAATAAGGCAGAGAGGACACAATGTAATGTTTTTACAAGCGTCCCTTTCCACCGGGTATCACTCGGTACCAGCATTCTGTAGTTCTGATCACACCTCCTAAAAGTAGACTTCCAGAACTGCTTCATAAAGTATCAGGAACACTGAGATAAGTGTTTTTGAAATAAGAAGTATTTTGAGGGGGGTGAATGGCAATATTTCTTTGACTACAATAGTTTTTAAATTTAAAAATTCACCATTTTTTTATCACCCACGTTCATGATGTTGTACGTAATGACTCTGTTTCAGCTTCCTTGTTCACAAAAGGAAATAGCAGTGGTACCTGCCTCAGCCATGCTTGCCACAAGGTGAGAGCCCCACGGATAGTGTCAGTTACTATTAAAGATTTTGTCAGCTGGGCATGGCGGTACACACCTGTAATCCCAGCGGCAAGCTGGGCTGAAACAGGAAGGTCCTAAGTGGGTCCCTCTGGGTAATTTATCAAGGACCTGTCTAAAAGTAAAAAATAAAAAGGATTTGGGGTGTGGCTCAGTAGTGGAGCATTCCTGGGTTCAGATTTCAGGAGCACATAAAATAAATAAAGACATTAGCAGTTTGCATTCCGTGATTCTTTTGTTCCCAATCCTCAGGGCATAATCACTACTTACCAGCTGTGCATGCTTTTGTAAAGTCTTTGTTTCCTTTTCCCTAAAAAGCAAGTAATAATGTGGGGCACCTATCAGGCACCGAAGAGCCACAGCAAGGCCTCCCATAACGATGACAGCCATCACTTACCGAGCATTTTCTTTCTTTCTTTCTTTTTTTGTTTTGTTTTGTACTGGGAACTGAACTCAGGACCTTGTGCTAGCCAGGCAGGCGCTTGTGCCACTGAGCTGTATCCCTGGCCCCAGAGCATTCTCGCCTGTCAGGCAGAGTTATAAGCACAGGCTGTGAGATACTGAACCTTCACACACATCCGTGAGGTAGGTGCCACGATTTTTCCCATCATGCAGCTGGGAAGCAGGCCCGGAAAGGTTAGGAGGCATTCCCAGAGTCACTCAGCAGGGGGCAGCAAAGCGGGCCCTCAACCCACCCAGTGTCCCAGAATCTGTGCTCTGAAATTGTTTCATTCTGCCACTCATTTCCGCTCTTTTGCGCTTCTGTTTAAAGCACAAGTCAACATTCGGGGGTCTCTCACTTAAAAGATAAGGACTACACTGGTTCTTTTTTATTCTTGATAGATAAAAATATAATATGATTATACTAAAAAAAAATCTCTGAATCTAAATTGCTGGATTACCCCTAGTGGAAACAGTAAATACACAGAATTTGATGGTTGGGAATAGCTGAGACACCCACTGCTTGTGGCATTTGCCAAAGCTGTTTATCACACAAAAGATTCCACTCTTATAAGGAATTCACTCAAGTGTGGAAAGTGAATAAGGCAACTTTTAACACATTAGAATCTTCCACTAAATATAACTTTCAGGCACCAATTCCCTTGGGTATGATTCTTGCATTTTTGTTGAATACAAAGTATCAGTGTACTTTAAGTGCATATTCACGTTGTGGAGAAATTAGAAATGCACCCATAATATTAATATTAATATTCCTTCAGAAATTATAGGTCAAACTGTGGTCCCATCTGGAGATGTGAAGATAATGTGACCTCAAGACGCCAATCAGACTGCCCTGTGCTATGGAACCCAAAATCGCTGCTTTTAAAAGAATTGACTCACAGAGCAAATACAAACTCTCACATATTTATTTATTATTTTCTTCTGGTAACTCAGACACTGAAAGCTTTTCAGGCATGACATGGAGCTAAAGCAGTTTCCCATTTTTGTGCTCTTTCATCAAACTATTTTTTCACTTTTGGGGTTCAATTATTTTGGAAAGAAACAGAGATTTGCTTTCAAAAATCAAAAACTAACAATGTATGGGTGTTGTTAGAAAAAACAGCACATAAAGAATTTTAAAAGTTCTGAATTCAAAGTGGAGAAAGGTTTTCAAAGGAGATGTTTTCTGTTCGGTAGGAGCTACTGCCTCCTTGTGGTGAAAAAGTGTTAATGTCTTGGAATTACGTTTTCTTGATTCAAATGGACTTAGTTAGCCTTGGCACATTCTGAAATGTTACTCTGCAGTGCTTTCCTCTTTATGTTCAGTATTCTCATTATCTATTTTCTTTGTTTAGTCATTCACTCTTTGTTCACTGAAGGTTTGATATAAAAAGCCAGAGTGAACTTAAATGTTTACTTAGCTCAAGAGCCATTTCAGCAATTCTCCAAATAGTGAAAAACTAGAGAAATGTAATGACTCATCTCCCAACAAAATGAAAGCACAGAATAATTTGCATCTTGACAACTTTTGCTTCACAGATCTCTGAAATTTTCGTGGTAACAAAGATGGGCATAAATAAAATTGTAGTACTCACTTTTTTAATCACAGGGTTTAGAGATACAGAACAATATACTCCAATCCATGAGTCATCTAACACATGGGAAAGCCTTCCATTGATGATTTGAAATGAAATTATTATTTTCTTCCAAGGGAGTATTTTAGGAGGATGAATGATTAAATACCTTTTGCCTCTCTCCCTGCAGGTATCTAACTGGAAAGTTAGTCCTATTTCTAACTTTCTAAAATCATTAGCAATGGATATTTTTAGCACAAGGCACTGCTCTATAAATCATCCTTAGCTCTAGTTATCAGCACTTATGTAACCTACATACTATTGCATATGAAATAATTGAGTGACAGTACTGCTGAACTAGCTTTAACTATGACTGCCAAAAACCTCTGCCTGGTGTTATACAAGGTGACAAAGGTTGTGCAAATGAGAGCCAGAAGGGACTCTCTTCAGTTGAATGTCCTCCCCATGGCAATGGCCTATGAAGAGTCCCCTCATGGGAAGAAGGACCCTTCTCCACTGGTGGTGGAACTGTAAACTGATACAACCACTAGGGAACTAAGTATGGAGATCCCTCAAAAAGCTAAAAGTAGAAATTCCATTTGACCCAGATATTCCACTTCTAGGTACCTTCCCAAAGAGAGTTAAAGACATCATGCCACAGTGATGTATGCATACCCTTATTTATAGTGGCACAATTTATTGAAAACAACACATACATCCATTGACAGATGAATGGATAAAGAAAATGTAGTATTTACACACAATGGAGTATTACTCTACCATAAAGAAGGATAAATGAGTCATTTTTAGGCAAATGGATGAATCTTGAGATCATGTGTTAAGTGAAGTAACTTAAACATGCAAAATGAAATAACATATGGTTTCCCTTACATAAAAAACTCAATATATGTAAAGTATAAAAGACAGATAATAGGGAAAAAGAGAAAAAGGTATTATAATCCACTGCAGACAATGTGTCTGAAAGTGTACCTTGACTTAGTACAATTCTTAAATGCTTTAAATGTCCTTAGGCATATTAGCCTAGTTTTCAATCTGTAATTAATAGTATAATAATTAACTTTATAAGGTCTTATAAATAAATGAATCTGACGTTGGAAAAATAAAAGCAGGTGAAGGAAAGGAGGAAAAAGAATTGAAATGTGTTGTATACATGCATAAATTCCCTACAGTGAATGTAATCATTATGCACTGCAAACATTTACTAATAAAAGTCAGGATAAATAGAGATCAGCACAAAGAAAAAAAAGTCCACACAGCAGAGTACAGCCAATGACACGCGACATTCTGCAGCACCTCGTCACCCCTTCATCAGCAAGAGGAGCAGACCCATGGCCCATCCAGCACTTTGGAGGCAAGCATAGCGTTTCATTAGAAGGTGGTGACAAAAAGCTGGGCCTTGCACATTGCACATGTGACTGAAATGCCACAGCATACTCCATTAACATGTACAACTATTACAGGTCCATGCTTAGAAGAGACTCCATTCCAGGGGCTTGCTCTGATTGGAAGAACTGTGTATCCCAGCACAAACACTGTGGGGCAAGAGTACAGTGCACTGGAGTTCCAAAGAGAAAACTGCCATACCCTGTATAAAGAAGAGTACTACGAAGAACAGAGCTATCCCCAAGACATACTGATTAAGAAGTAATCCTGAAGGGAGGCTGAATCAGGAGGATCATAAGTTTGAGGCCAGTCTGGGCTGCATAACCAGTTCAAGGTAAAACTCTGTCCCAAAATAAAATAGCAAAATAAAATAAGATAATCTTTAGGAACAAGAGAACAGGTCTGGGACCTATCTTAGTGAAAGATCACTGCCCAGCCTGTGTGAGGCTCTGGGTTCAATCCCCAGAACTGGAATAAAAGGGCTGGGGGGAGGTGGGTACAGGATGGGACAAGAATGAAAGAATAACAAGGGAATGGGGAGGGTGCTCACTCACAACATTCTACACATGTGATGAAAGTGTTGGGCTGGAATGCCAAGCTCACAGCAGAGTGCAAGTCAGCTGAGATAAACCATGGTGCAGAAATGTAGATGAAACGGTGTTTCCCACCTAATACGGACAAGGCCATTGCTAAGTGGGTCCGTGTGTATAATTTAGCGTGATCTTTTAGTGACCCTAAAATCATCAGCCTGTTAAACTCTTCATCAAGCTGTCACGGGAGAGAGAGACTACACATATTGAGCAGTTCAACTGAGCAGGGATTTTTTTGTAAAAAGCACATGAAAGATTTATTTGGGGGAAAAAAGCACCTTATAGTCTGAAGCTGAGAATATTTATGTGATTTTTGGACCCTGGGCATCTGTGGAATTTGTGAAGCTATAGAAAACTTAGACTTGTTGTGGCCCGCCTGCAGGTAGGGAGATAATGGCTCGTGTCATCAATGAAAGGATGGCTCATTGTACGAGAGACAGGCAGGGGCCCAGTCTGTGGTATTTCTGTTTTAAACATGCATGAGCTATGATGTTTTGCCTGAAACCATTCTCTGAACTCTGAATCTGTTTCTGTATCCTGAGGTTAGGTTTCTGCCCTTTACTCTATCAACAAAGCTGATTTAGGGATTTGGGGTATGCTAGACCTAGAAAAGATGCTAAACAAGCCCAGATATGGATACTCTTAGGTAACTTTGATTGCATTCTGAAGTCGCTGTCTTCTTAAAGGTACAATTTTAAATTATGATTTTTGCTCGCCTCATGTCTACCTATCTTTATGTCATCTGTCCTAGCGCAGTCCCCTCCCTGCTGCCCAAGGCTGATCTCTTTTTCTTAAAGGATGGAGAAGAACCGAAGGCCCATCTTGGCCACTTCAGGCTAGGGGCAGGGGGCACTGACGCTGTTTAGCCAGGGTATTGAAGTCTCACTTTGATCTAAAGGAGATACAAGATGATTTTCATTGTTTGATGAACTGTTATCCTTTGATTATCTGAAAAAGAGGCCAAGGACATTAGGAAATCATTGGTGCTTCGGCTCCTTTTTATAACCATGTTAATTAAGCAAGCAGGGGCCAAAGATTAAAAGTGGAATATTGATGACTAGTAGCTCAAAAATGTTGTTGAGGTCAGACACAATTAGGCAGCACTGGGCATAAATCTTTCAACCTCTATTTGTCCAGAGGGTTAACCCAAGTATAATAAATGAAATTTAAGTGTATACAGACTCCTTCCTGTTTTGTCAATAAGAAATCTGATCTCCTGCCAGGCATGGTAGTGCACGCCCGTAATCCCAGCACTTGATGGTCGTGAGTTTGAGGTCAGCCTGGACTGTATGGTGAGTTAAGGCAACTCAGAACTACATAGCAAGACCCTGTCTCAGAAAAAATCTAATGTCTTACTTTAATTATAATAATGGCCAAGGAATACACTAAATAAAAATCTACATTTTGTGACCATTGGGTCATTAAAATTTTTACTATAAGGCTTGGAATCTGAATCTGACCTCTATTTTGCACAAGTCCAGATACTTTAAACACAAAGTCTAAAGTAAATAACAGAAAGTTAGATCATACCACAAAGGCAACAAGCATAGGAGCTAAAATATTTACAGTGGTACCTGGATTTATAAACTTAATTTGTTTTATAATTTTGGAGAAGATGGGTACATTTGTGTTTGTGTGGGGAAGATGGCCATAGTCATAGTTGTCACCCAAAGTGGAGTTTGCAAACAGAAGCAAAATTCTGCCAAATGTTTTTGTTTGCAAACTGAATTATTTGCAAACAGAAGTGTCTGTGAACTGAGGCATTATTGTATATTGGCATTTTTATCCTATACAAGATGACAAATGTTTACCAAAAGTAAACTTAAAAGCACATTAAAATAACATAATGGCAAAATATTGAGAGGCTGAAGACACACTTTGAGAAGAGTGAGATGGAGTGGGAATCAGCCTTTCACAACTGTAGACTAAAATATTACAGGTACAGCTGGAGGATGCGTCATGGTCTTGCTTGACCATATAGCATTCTTGAAAGCACAGGGACATTCCCCTTCTTAGTGAACTCATTTTTGCAAAATGCACATTAGTTGACTCCATCCTCTAGGATCCAACACACCCCCTACTCAAGACAGTGACACACCAGAGCTGGAGGGCCCTTTCATAGGGGTCCTGTTGTGCCCTGGTCCTGGCTGATTCTAGAGGACAAGGGAAAAAATATTGGCTGTCTCAACCCTGTTTCAAAAACCAAACAAATAAAAAAAACTCAGTTTCTTAACTAATCAAAAATGGGAGGCTGAGGCAGGAGAATTGCCCATGAGTTAAAGACCACCTGCACTACATAGTGAAACCTTGTCTCAAAAATAAAATCTAAGAGTGGAAAACACTTAATGAAATTATCTTGATAAAACATAAAACCTTTGTTTCCTAGCTTAGTTTTTGTAAGTTAAAAAAAGCATTTCATGAATCAGACATACAAGCTTAAATATGGTATGGTTTCTCTTATATGAGAGATTCAATGTATAAATAAAGACCAAAATAAAGGATATATCATTGGTAGTAGGGAGATACACTTTCCTCAAAGAGCAAGGGGATCAAGCAATGGAGAGGAAAGTAGGGGAGAGAAAGGGAATGAATAGAAGAATTGAAATGTCTTATGTACATGTACCAACTCCACACAAGGCATGTAAACATTATGCACAACAAACATGTACAAATAAAACAGTAGCAAATTAAAAAGAGCATTTCAATATCTTAAGAAAATCTTATTGCTTTAGACATAGAAAATTCTTCAACATTTTAGTTATATCAAGCTTAATTACATGCAGTAATGTTTTTAAAAATAATTTTTCCTGAGGCAAAGTGGGATCCTAAGTGGGGAACTGAAGAAAACTGGTTCAAATGGTTGCTTTTTTCAGCTATGGAAGGAGATTGGTCCAGCAGCTACAAGGGGGAAAAAATGCATTTTTTTTAATATATGAGATTATGTATTAGGGTTTTAACTCTTAGCAATGTTATAAAGAAAGCTAACTTAAATCTTTCTTCTTTTATACATTAACAATTTATGAAAGCACATTTAATAAAGCAAAATGTATATTATCTTTTCATAAACTGTAAGCCATGATGCTTGTATATAACTGATGATTCAGATGTTGTTATAAATATTTAAAAGCATTAATCCCATTTATATTTACTCATTTTGAAATTACTTTAGATTACTCATAAGAACAACAACATAGCATAGTTAACATTAAGCTATATATTTTTAACAAAAGAAAAACTCTTAAGTTATTATACACAAAAGACAATAGAGATCCTGGGAAGATGGCAGAACAGTGAGCAGCAGAGTAAATAGCCTCTCTGAGAGAAACAGTCCAGATGCTGGAATATAGTATCATGGAGAAGACAAGAAGGAAGGAAGTGAGTACCCTTGGCCTAGGAAGAACCTAGCGTGAGAACTGAATCCCACAGAGAGAGTTTAAAAAAAAAAAAGAAAGAAAGAAAAGACAAGACAAGAACAAACTTAAACAGAAGAAGCCAGTAGCTGGCAGCACTTTCACCCAGAGCTGGAACCACCGTGCGAGAAGCACTGTTGGAACCTGGCGTTGCTCAGTCACAGTGAAGCTGGTGGCTGGCAAGCCCGAAGGCCTGTCCGGGGAGATGTGGTGGCAGAGGGGAGCAGTGGACCGGAGAACTGCACTGGCTGGTGGTGAGTGTGGGGGACTCAGTCCTCCCACAGGAGTGGGTGATTGGCCAGGGGCCATTTTGGAGTCAGGCAGGATAAGCCCAGACCCAGAACTGCAGCCAGCTTCATTTAGCCACTCCTAGCTCAGAGCAGACTGGTGGAAATTGCTTGGAGTGAGTCTCGCCCCAGTAAGCAGTCCAACAGCTATCACCCAAGTTTCCCTAAAGCTATCCCCAACCAGCTCTGCCTGCCCTGTGTATACTAATGTGGTGAGGGCTCCCTGCAGTTAATCAGCTCCAGAGGGAGGCACCAGCCTGCCCCACCCCTGCGTGCACTCCACCAAGCACCAATAGCCCTACACCAGCACACCCAATGGTCATCATCAGATATCCCTTGCCAGCACACTTCAGAGAGATTATGACCAACACAGGAAGTGCTGGGGACCCTACTACCCACTTGTCCAGAAGAAACCAGGAACATGACAAGAGGAACAAGCAAAAGGCAGTCTCTGGCCTCCAACCCAAGCAGTACTGGCCCAGGAGATGTAAACACAGAAGAGATCAGGAGTTGCACACCTGAAGTTTCTGAAGCAACAGCAACTGAAATAAAGAAACAATTTCAAGAGGCTATAACATACCTTAGAACAGAATTACTATCTCAGGTAAAGAAGAAATGAGAAACATAATAAAAGAATTGCTAAGCACCTCTAAAGAAGACACAGGTGAAAGAATAGAGAAGCATAGAAAAATGAGGGAAACCTTCCATGAAGAATATAAAAAAGATTTATAATACATGAAACGGATTCAAAGAGATTACCAGGAAATTAAAAACTCCATTGAAAGCTGGCAAAACTGCTTGAAAGAAACTAAAGATAGACTTTCAAACCTTGAAGACAGGTTTGCAGCTTGCGATCGAAACAGGAAAGATCTCTTTAAAATAACAAGGAACCAGGAAGTAACAATACAAAAGCTAGAAGATGACAAGAGGATCTATAACTTAAGAATGAAAAATGTAGGTGAGGGCTGGACCGGAAGATGGCGGACTGGTAGGTAGCAGGAGAGAGACCCTCTCTGAGAGAGACAGCTCAAATGCCAGAATAAGACACCCTGGAGAGACCCAAACAGAGAGAGATAGACTCTCACAACACAGAAAGAAACTAAAGTGTGAAAACCCGCTCAAATATGAGGTCCTGGGGCTACTATTAGTGAAGATAAGATCAGCGAGCATGGCGCCCTCCTCAAGCTGCCTGAATTCCGCCCGACATGAACAAGGGATCCGCGCCGAAGTGACTGGCTTGAGCCGCCTGAGCGCGGAGCTGAACAGCCCTGCATGCAGCTCGCAGGGACGGGCTCTGCACACGACCCACCCAGAGGCACCGTGAATTCCCACAGCAACCGAGCTGAAATCGGAGCTCGGACAGTCCAGCAGTTCTCGGGGACACGGTGAGTGATGGGAATAAGACCCTACCACGGGAAAGGGGAAACCGACTGGATGACATGTTGGATTTGGGCAGCACAGCCCTAACTCCATAAGGAAGTGGCTTCAGCTGGTTACTCCCCTCGCCGAGCAGATTGGTGGAATCTGCTTGAACTAGACCACGCCCCTGGCGGGGACTCAGTTACTTCCCTGAGATCAGTGCATACTATGCAGTGAAGGCCTGCAAAGGTTGACTGGCCCAGAAGGGAAGAGGTAGTGTATACTGCCTGTGGGTAAACTCTAATCTCTGATAACCTATTGAAGAGGGCTAAAGCTCCTAGCCTGCGCCCTCTAGAGGAGCCTTAAACAACAAGAAAAGGGTCTGGGGAATTACACTGTACACTTGTATGGAAGGAACCAAAAACATGACTAAAGGGAGAAATAAGAAAACACTCACAGCCCCCAACCCTGAGAACATCGATCCAGGAGAGGCAAATACAAAAGAGACTGAGGGCAGCAAAAATGCAACATCAAACACAGTGTTAGCGGACATAAAGATATATCTTCAGGACCTCATAAGCAGGACCAAAACTGAAATATTAATTCAAATTAAACAAGAGATAAGTAGATTAATAAAAGAAGGACTGGGCACCTCTCAAGAAGACACAGACAGAAGAATGGAGGAAACAAAATGGAGAGAAAAATTTAATCAGGAATTCAGAAAAAACTTAGAATTTATGAAACAGATTCAAAGAGATTATCAGGAAAATAAGATTCGATAGAAAGCTGGCAAAACTGCTTGAAAGAAACCAAAGATAGACTATCAAAAATTGAACACAGGCTTGCAACGTGGGGTCATGAAAGGGAAGATCTCTTAAAAATAACAAGGGAGCAGGCAGTAAAGATACAAAGACTGGAAGATGACAAGAGGATCTA
>PVJX010037768.1:0-16738 GCA_004027295.1 Dolichotis patagonum
TACATTTCATTTAAAAATGCAGTTTCATTCTCAATTAATGAAATCAAATTGGACGCATTATAGTGGAGGATAGAGAACAGCCAATAATGAAAGATATTTGAGTAATTAATGTCATTAAGGAAGGAAAGACATTAAAATTAATGATGCATAACTCCAAGGACACCATTTGTCTTCCAATATTTCTCATTCTATAAGAAATTTCTCTGTCTAAAGAAAAATAGGGATGTAAATTTTTTTCCAAAAACATCCCATCTTGGAATTCCTTTCTCAGGTCAAAGATGTTTGATGAAGAACTTTTTCTTTCAAAAGTACCCCATATACAATTTCATCTCCAAAATAACACTTATTGAATGCATTCATGTGTTAATTGAAACAACAGAGGTTGCTGACACATCTGATATCACATACTTTGATGAAATGATTCATGATATAAAAATACAGAAATTGTACAAACTCAAATTCATAGAGTAAATTGGAGAACAAAGAGGTAAGGACTTTCTTGGGATTAACATATAGTACAATTTTAATTACTCACACTCAGAAAAAGAGGAAAGTAAATTCAATCAGGACTAGGAAACATATGCTGCATGATCAATTCTACTTTCTTAGAGCCTGAAAATTACAGAAGACTCCCTGCACTTTATTTTAAATATCTGTGGCATGCTAATATATTACTATATAACAGATTAGTAAACAATACTTTCCAATTGGAAGATGAGATCTTTCCAGCTGTGGCCAGCATATTTGATGATCACTAAATATCAGTGTGGTATTACCACCATATTTTCCAGCCCATTTCTTTGAAGTAGGACCATGTCTGAAGAATTTATTTGTGTTACATGTAGATGGTACCATTTAGGAGCCAGAACGCTATTAAATCTCAAGGTTTCTTTTCCCCTGCTGCAGCAAGGCTAGAAAACACATTGAAATTCAAAAGAAACAACCAGAAATAAGGAATCAGCACATAGAGGACAATGCTCTGGAGAATCAGAATTCAAACTTTAGTTGTTTAACAGGTAATGAAATACTATGGGTTAAAACAGTCACTCAGTCTTAAAAAGAAAATTAGAGATTCTGAAAAAATTAAAATAAGTTTGTACAATTTTAACTGATGTATCTCAAAAAATGTTATGACCAAAATGATCGATGAGAGCTTAGTTTTGTGGTTTAGTACTATCTATGGACTCTTAGAATTACACCTTCTTCAAAAAAGAGACACAATCATAAATTCTTTTCAAATATTTTTTTTACATTTAAGGATAATACTGTGTATATTTCTATATATACCTGTATGATGTGGCTTTTAGAAGTAAATATACACATGAAATGATTACACTTCACTCAGTGAAACACACATTCCCTCACAAAATTTTAATTTGGTAGTGAGAACTGAGGAAATCCATTGCTTTAGCATTTTCAAAAATCCAATATATTGTCAACAGTTACAGACACCATGCTATGCCATACATCCCTTGAGTTTATTTTGTAGTTTTGTATTCTTTAATCAACATCTACCCCAATATTATCTGTAATTAACCCAGTTTCTAGTAAGCACCATAAAACTCTGTGTCCATGAGATGAATCTGTTAAAGCTCACACACGAATGAGAGCATGCAGCCAGATGGTCTCTGGCTAAGCTCATTTTCCATAAAGTGCTCAAGTTCATCCACACTGTGACATGATTTCCTTTATATGGCTAAACAGAACTCCAGTGTACACATATCCTACATGCACTTCCACAGTCATCCAGTTGACAGATACTTTGGTTGACTCTGCATCTTGGCTATTGTGAGTTTATTAATTTGCATCAAATGTTTTTTCTGCCCATGTTGAGATGACCCACATGGATTCATCCTCTGTTCCGGTAATGTGATGTACAGTGCTTGCTTCTTTGCACATGTTGGCTCAGGCTGTATCCACTTTTGCAGAGGATTTTTACATCTCTGATCACCAATAATACCAGCAGTTTTATTTTTATTTATTTTAGTATCTTGGTAATCAAAGTAGTGATTGAGTCATAAAATGAGTTTGAAGTATCATCTCTTCAATGTTTTGAGAGTTTGAAAATGGTTATGGTATCTTTAAATATCTTGTAGAAATGTCCTATAAAGTCACCTTGTTCTGGACTTATTTTTAAACAAGAGACGTTTTACTCTTGACTCAATTTAAAAAGAAAAATCTTAAACACTGATAACTGCCAGCACACATGAATTTTGAAAATTCACACACAACACTGATATCACATACTTATTTCACTCACTGCACTTAGTGAAGTAAGATACACAGGAGAAGGTCAAGGATGAACTTCAGTGGTATAACTCTTTCCTGGCATGTGCAAAGGCCAAGGCATTCATTTATCAGCATCTCCAAAAAAAGTGACATGACATAGGCAAAGAAAAACATAATGGATTTTTTCTAACTAAGAAGTAGGCAATAAAATTATCTAAAAACTATGTAATCTAGTATTTAGAGTAGACTGAAAAATAGATAATCTACTATGTCACTGCTGAGTAAAGAACATCAATTGAGGAACTTGAAATATGTCTCTAGATAATGAGAATGGTGAGTGTTTTAAAGTGTGATTTACTTAATACCACTCATATTAATTTTTAAAATTAAAGTTTTTCAAATAACCAGATTACTTTTGAATGAAGTTGGTAAAAATTAATGAATACTGTGAAGACAGCTGAAAGCTTTGCATTGCCTCTTTGATTCTAGAATCTGGAGTGTGTTCATTTGGTTCAAATTTAAGGTTGATAACAGTCAAAGCTGATTTCATGTGAGGTTGCAGCCTGTTTTTCATCACCTCAGAAGCTATAGGAATGAAGGCGTAGATGAGGCTCCTTTCCAGATATCTTCCATTCTTCATCTGTGTTCATCTTTGTCTATGAATGCTTGACTGTGAATTTCTGTGTCTCTTCTGTTTGAAAATTGGTGTATAATGATAGGTTCCAGTGTTGTCTCTGTGGAGTACAAAGGAAGGTTGAATGCCTGTGAATTAATCTTGAAGACAGGGCATCTAGGTAATCTCATTAACTTTAATGAGATTATATGAGATACACATACAATTTAATGAGATACACATACTTTAATGAGATTATCTTGATTATATCTAGGGCTTTTAAATTTCCAGTTTTTGACACGGGAGATTCCTGTCCTCTAAATTCATTTGGTTTTTACTAATAAAAACATCACAGCCTCCCAACAGGATCAGACACATAACCTTTAATACAGACAAATAAACTTTCAGTTCTTCAAAGAAACCATTTTTTTTTCAGCTGTGTTTTCAGAAATGTTTATTTTCTGTCTTAAACCACTCCACATTCTTGGTCAGGTTCAAAAATATCACAATTACAAAAGAAGTCATTAAAAATGCTTTCCAAACTTTAGTACTGAAATCTCATTCTAAACTACAGTGTATAAATAGTTTTGACTCCATTTAGCCTGCATTTCTAAAATCAATCACAGTGATGCCTATGGTGATCAAGTGGGAGTAAGAGAAAGAATTTGACTGTTGCCTTGGCAAAGCTTTCAGCAGAGCAATTACTAACCCTCTGGGAACCCAGGAGGTACACACAAAGCCCTTCAGTTCATAGAAATCTCTTAAAACATCTCTAGAGTGAGTGAAGAAAGGCTTGCAATCTCTGTAAGAAATCACAGCAGCAGAGTGGCAGAAAAAGAAGTAAAGCTTTAGGAGATGCTGCTCCTGGGCTTCAGTGGTTTTCCAGGGAAACAGTTGAAAAGGGAATTTAGCAAGGAGTGTAAAAAATTCTCTTTCCACACTGACTGTGGGTTCTTAGGAAGCAAAATATTGTGTAGAAAATAATGTCCAATTAATCAGATTCTATTTTTGTATGTTTTAGAGTTGAACATACTAAATTTTCATATTTGGTAATTTGGCATTCATCCCAAAAGTTTTTATTTGTACTTAATAGAGCTGAAAGAGACACTTTCTTAGGAAAGGGAGTAAGTAGAAATTAAGTCCCTGAAGTATCAAATTTTTCTGACTAAAACAGCTCATATTCTAAATGAATCCAGATTGACAATAAGAATCAGAGCAATTAAAAAATTACCAAACTGCGGCAGTGTCTAGAATGGTAACTATAACCCTCTATCCCTCAATGTAGAGCACCCTCTAAAATCTGTGCTTCCTCTACCCAAAAGAGAAGTGATGACCACATTCAGTCTAAGCATTGAGAATTTCACCATCAACCAAAACCAGGTCAGTGAAAACTAAACCTTTCCACCAAAATTTTGTGAACATTAGCTAATCACTTTGAAATGAAATATTTGTAGTTACATAATTGACTTGAAATTTAGTACTTTGCTTCAAAAATGAATTTTGACTGAAGAACTCTAAAATACTAATATAAAATCTTTTTGTAATATTTAAAGACCAGTTAAGAATGATTAGAATCATTGTCAAGCATTGAAGTTAATATGAAGATCTCATTAGATACAGAAAATCTATATATTGGTGTTTCCAATATATAGCACCATTTCCTGAAAAGAATACTATTTCTCTATTGAATTTCCTCTGCACTTTTGAAACAAAAAAATCATCCAGGGTTTGTGTCTATCTCTTGGCTTTCTTCTGTTTCTGGACTTCTTCACTGGCCAAAACGAGTATCCTCTCACCAATACTACACTTAAGTTTTATCTAAAAATCTTCCAATATGAAACAATTGAAATCTCTTCTTTTTTAAAAATTGTTGTCAACGTTCTTGTTATTTTATTTTTTATTAGATCCTTGGGCTAGCTTGTTTATTTATAGAAGAAGTTAATGGGTGCTGTATCAGATTTCTTTGCCTCTATAGATCAGTTTGTCATGATTTGGCACCTAAATGAAGGTGACTTCAATTTTTCCTTTTTCATGTTTGTATGTTGCATATTTAAAGTATTTGTGATTAATTCCACTAATTATAATTAACCAGATAGTCAACATTGATATAAACCATAGATTAAAAAGGCAATATAGATGCTGAATTATTTTGAAAACCTAAGATAAATTTCCTCACTTCCATTAAAGCTGAGATGTCACGATACTGATATTGGAGTTCAGAAAAATAATTTGGTGGCAAGTGCAAGACTTCAGGTTTGATCCCCCAGAACTTCCTCCCCTCCCCCACAAAAAAAAGAAAAAAGAAAATAAATTTCTTTTTAGAAAATTTTGTGTTCATTTTTTGACAAGGGTTGAGTTAGAAACAGAAAAGAGTAGAAGAGTAAAAAGCAACATATATTTACCATTGAAAAATCAAAGCTGAGATCATTCAAGAAATAGATTAACTTTTATATGTTCAATATTTCCATCAGTTAGCAATGAAAACTACAAATTCAATATCTTAATTAACTGAGTTAATTCAAGAGAATAAATATTATTATTATAGATGGCTCTATCATTTCTGTCTTGTCAATGGACATAAGGTAACCTTGTATGTTCTTTAATTCTATTTGCAATATCTAAGCACTAAAATTATCTGATACAGAACACATTTCTATATGTGACAAAAGTTCAATTGCAAGGAAAGTTTCTCTTATAGAAATGCATGAATTTTAGTGGATCTTTGCATCATGTATATAGCCACTTCTAAATATGAAAGAAAAAGAGCATAAATGAAAGGATCCTGTAGTGTCATGAATGATACCTATAGCTATTGAAAGAATTGTGCTCAACAAGCTGTAATGCAAATAGTTCCCTTGCAGTCACACAGAAAACAACTCCATGTGTAGATCTGCCTCTATCTCTGTGTGCAATTATATCATTGGTGACATGAATCACAGAAGATAGCTTGTACATTTTGAGCAAGAATTGTCATGTTGCTATGCCATACATAGATGATTTTAATAGAATGCCATTTTTGTAATTACATAAGTGCTCATGAATATAGAGGAGTATAAATTCATAATAACAGTGACTAATCTAATATAAACACATGCACAAACTATACAATGAAAGGAACATATCTTCAATAATTTTTAGAACAAGAAATTGTGGATATCAACATATCAGCATTGATTCTTATGAACATTTGCTTAGCTTCAGTAACACTTGTAAGTTACTATCACTATTTTATTAAAGTAAATTAGGAGAAATCTATCCTCATTGTGTTTTTAAAATTTTCTCCAAAAAAACAGAGGTGAATAAAATACATCTTCATTAGTTTCATAAAACAAGGATACTGAACTGATAAAGTATTTTAGCATGAGTTTATAATATCATCATCTCAGGTTACCATAATTTTCTTTCAGGTAGACCATATGCCCAAGCCCCATGATAACTGATGAAAAAATGAGGAATGTAACAGAATTCATCCTACTGGGCCTCACTCAAAATCCACAACTGAAGCAACTTTTATGTGTTGTGTGTTTTTTGACCTATTGTATCACACTGGCAGGTAACATGCTTATCTCCATCACTATCTTCATCAGCCCAGCTTTGGCTTCTCCCATGTACTTTTTCCTGTTCTGTCTGTCTATTATAGATGGTTTCTACTCTTGCTGCATAGCTCCCAAAATGATACTTGACTTAATCTCTGAAAAGAGCACCATATCCTTCAATGGCTGCATGACCCAGCTCTTTGCTGATCACATTTTTGCTGCAGTGGAGATCATCCTGCTCATTGCCATGGCCTATGATCGCTATGTGGCCATCTGCAAGCCCTTGCACTATGTGACCACCATGAGCCGACCTGTGTGTGCTTTCCTAGTGGGGGTGGCTCTGCTCTTAGGATTAATTCATGGGGGGATACAGGTTCTGTTTATTGCCCAGTTACCATTCTGTGGGCCCAATGTTATCGACCACTTCTTGTGTGATTTATTCCCACTCCTGGAGCTGGCTTGCACTGACACTCATACTCTGGGGCCCTTGATTGCTGCCAACAGTGGGTCACTGTGTTTACTCACTTTTTCTACGCTGGCTGTGTCCTATGTCATTATCCTGTACTCCCTGAGGTCATACAGTTCTGAAGGGCGCCACAAAGCCCTGTCCACCTGTGCCTCTCATGTTACAGTTGTTGTCTTATTCTTTGTTCCTTGTTCATATCTTTACCTGAGACCTATGACCTCCTTCCCCACTGACAAAGGAATAGCTGTGTTTGTAACACTGATGACACCTATGTTGAACCCTTTAATCTACACTCTCAGAAATGATGAAGTAAAAAAGGTTATGAAGAAACACTTGGGTCAAATAATGAATAGAGGTACTTAAGAAATCTTATGATTTGTATTTAGAAAGAATCCTATTAATGTTTTATGAGAATTTATTCAATGTGTTTATTGAGTATTATTGGGACGATTAGTTTTTCTTTCTGCATTCAATTGTTTCTTTGACATATGTGAAGAGCATACATTAGGATGGAAAGGAAATTATTCAGCACAATATTTTATTAAACAAAATATGGTAATTAGGACTTTAATCCCTTTAAATATTCATCATTTTTTGTTAGGATTCTTTAAATTCATCTCTTTTAGTTTTGTTCAATATATGGAATAAATTGACATGAACCACAGTCACAACAAATAGAATTCACTTACGCTTAAATTCATTTTGATACTCATCATTGAAACTTCTCCCAATTCTCATTTTTCTCATCATTTCTACTATGTAATGACAACTATTTTCCTACCAGCTTCTATATGTTCTACTTTAGACAAAGAGAAATGAAAGAAGGCTCTGAACACTAAAATTCTTACAAGAAGCTGTAAATTCTGTAAGCATAAATTGTGTCGTGGACCTGAATGCTAAGATTCACAAATCTGAACTGCAGAAAAAAATCCAAAGCATGAATGCAATGTAATGCCAACAGGTCCATAACGAGTCACATGCTTCAAAGTCAGAGAGGAAAAGCTTAGGGTTAAAGAGCCCTCATTACTGAACTAGCTTAAATGTTAATTACCATCATAAATATGACAGCTACTTCACCTCTGCATCTGATTCTTGATCAGAAAAGGGGAATATCATAGAATACTTCCTTAAACACAATTATGCTATTTTATTTGAAACTAAGTATCAGTTGAAAAACTTTGTGAAAAGTGCTCAAATCTAAAAGCTTCAAAATCATCACCAGCACATGAGGGATGGTAGGTTTAGCTATTTATATCAGATCAATATAGGGACAAAACTACTATTCTTCAGTAGGCATGATGAGGAAGGAAACACCTGTGATGTTTCATACTGCATGTCAATGTGAAAAGTTTAGTGAAGTGACTCAGCAGGGGGCCAGAGTACTCACTTTTGAATATTCTCATTCTATGCAAGATGAGGACATGAACATGATGTGAGAGTACCCCAGAGGGGTAGCCTGCTTACAGTATAAGGAAGAAAAAGAGATTTTTCTCTACTCCTGGATTGATTTTTGCTGTTTTTACTATCCTCTGCCACATTGAAGTGTTGCCTTTGCATCATGACACCCTGCCTTGTAGCCAGGTGATTATGGACTGAAATGTCCACAAACTATGAGCTAAATAAAGCTTTCTTTACTTAATTTTGTGGGTCTACTATTGTGTTCCAAAATGAAAGAAAATTAACCAAGACAGAAGTTAGTACCAGAGTAGTGGGGTCATTGCTGGGATGGCAATTGACCATGTAGTTCAAGAACCTTTGGAAATGGCTTGTGGGAAGAGTTTGGAAACGTTCAAAGGTGTCTCTTGAAAAAATAAAGCTGGAATGCCTTAGGCTTTTCTGCATAGGATGTTCTCATCAGAGCTCAGAAGACCTGAAGTTTGAAGTAAGACTGCTGATAAAGACCAGGTTAGGAAGGATTCTGCTGAGAAGAATTGCATTGGCTGGTATCATTAAACAAAAATTTGTCTATAATTTGCTCATGTCCAGCATCTTTGAGACTAAGATTAAAATTGGTGGACTAATTAATGTGGCAGAAGAAGTTTCAAGACAGTAAAATGTTGAGGTGGTGGCATGGCTATTGTTGGGCTCTACCAGCCAGATTTATGTTGTATATCAAGAGCAAGTAACCCAACAGGATGATTTAAAACATTGTAAATTTTGCCAGAAAGAAAGTTTTAGTAAATCTGTGGACTGCAAAAATAGGTCTGAGAAAATCTCAGTTACTGAGAAGGAACATAATAGAAATCTTGCCCTGAAGGCAACAAAAAGCAGCAAGCTTCTTCCATTTTGAGGCTCAAAACTGCAAAAGTGAAAGACTTGTTTCTGGGGGAAAAGCCACACAATGTCATACTCCTAAATTGTGTTGGCATAGAATATTTCTTCCTCAGAGTTGGATTCAGAGTACCAAGTTATCCAGACCTTACAGCCCAGAGACAGAAAAGCCTGGCTTACTGCTCCAGCTGAGAGCAGACTGGACAACATCCACGTGATACTTATTTTAGGCCATTGCAGAATACAAGATTTATGCGATTATACATGATTTTATTTTGATTTCAAAGAACTTGGAGACCAGGAGTGTGTCTATGAGAGGACAATTGTTGAAGCTATGAGTGAGAAATGAAAGTTGCAGTGAAGATCCCAGAAGTTTAGAAAAGTCATGAACTTGAAGCATCTAAGAAATGCTGCAAGGAGGGAGCAAAGCAAAGCAAGAAAATCTGTGGGAGCTTTCAGTACCAGAAGTGGCATAGGAGTGGAACCAAAAATTTATTTGGAACTCACAAATTCTCACAGATTGCTTCAGGTGATGTACATGAAACAGCAGGATTTAATGTCTACCCTGCTGGATTTTGGAATGGCTTTGATCCCATTCCTTTGTATTCTATTGTCTTTAATGTTTGGATTGTTAATGTTTATCTTTTTTAATATTACCATATATTAATTTTTCATCTTAATGGACTTTTATGGTTTATTTAGTGTTTTTTGACATGAATTGCATAATTTTCCTACAAAATAATTGTTTGAGTTATTTTTCCTGTTTTATATGTGAAAAACCTGTATTGTCTGATATGGTTAATCAAATTCCTAGTTTTAAACCTTAAAGTCAATTATTATTGACCCTTCACCCTATTCTGAAATTAGCAAGCCTCATTGACACGAGCGTTTATGATCATGTATAGTGCTGAGGAATACAAGTTCAGCCTAGCTCAATAGCCTCACACATAGCCTGCATAGTAGGCTCCCGTACATACAGTCCCAGAATCTACTCCTTTCCCCTTGTTCTGTATTATCAAAAGTGCAGCAGTTGTAGCAGGTGGAGGAGCCAGACCTGTAGATGCATGAACCTGAGTCTTAATCTTATTGTCTTTGTTTAATAATGACCTTTGACTAAGTGACCAAAAAACTATGAAGTGATGCTTAGATGTTTAAGAGGTAACCATTTTAGATTTCACATGTAACTGAGATATTGCAGTTTTCATATTTATGTTCCTGGCTTAGTGTTGTGATTATGATGTCCTCCAGGCCCATCTATGATGTGTCAAATGGCAGGATTTCTTTTTTTTAATATATTAACTATACATACAAGAAAATGTAAGTATAATCTGTGTTTCAAATTGTTATTGTGGGAATTGAGTGCAATGACCTTTATGAAGTTTGTAAGGCATTTTTGGCAAAGAGTAAAGTGTCAACATGTTGATCTGATATCACTCTGTCTACCCTGTCCTTTCCTAAATGTCCACAATGAGGTTTCATTGCTTTACATTTCTACTTCTATAAGGAATGAATATTCTGCTTTAGAAATCATTGGTTTTATTTTTCATATTCAAATTGCATGCCCATTTATTACCTATTGTTACTGATTTTACAACTTTCTCTGCCATATCTCTGCCCATCCATCAGTCTTGAGGATGTGAACTTACATCCATTGAAACTGAAATAATATTTTGACAAATTATCTGTAATTTTCTATGTTGCAACATATTCTCTGTGTATGTGGGTGTGCACATATGTTGGGAACTGCAACCAGGTCTGTGTGGGCCTTGTTCCCAGTGAGAGAGTCACACCCTAGACCCACATCCACTTCAGTGCTAAGCAATGATCTAGAAAGTTAAGGAAAAGACATTTTTTCTACTCTAAGAAGATTAAGTTTCTAGGAAAAAATACATTGGAAGATTATCAAGTTCTTCCTTTGCCTTAAATGTTTTGTATTTACTATAGTGAAAAGATGCACAGATTTGGAGAAAAACAAATGTTTACTTCTTTGACTTTGTCATATTTTATTTCAGTCTAGTTATATAACTCAGACCTTAATTTCCATACTTATTCTTGTAAATATTCATTAATGGAAATGTGGGAATTGGTGCAAATGTTTGAGAGTATTAAAGCAAAATGATTCTTGATTTTATTTCTTCAGTACTGTTGATTGAACATACGTTGTTCATTATGAGATCCATCCATGTCCTTTTTTCATTTTGTGTTTTGAGAGAGTTTTTGCTAAGTCACTTTATTTCTAACACTGAGCTAAAACTTATTTTACTGTGGACTCAACCTCACAAAATGCTGAGATTATAGCCATGAAAAATTATGCCTTGCTAGTTTTCTGATTTTACATAACTATGAAAAAAATTCCAGATGTAACAAATCCTAAACTCATGAGGGTCTTTTCATTTTAAAGAGGGTAAAACCAAACACAAAAAAAAACAGAACAAAGGAGATCAGAAGAAAACAATGTAAGTGACACAGATTTCAAAGCAAGACAATAGGAAATCTACAGTGGCTACCATATGTCTCTTGTATTCTTCAAAATAGCTGCTTTATCTCCACACACAATGAATTCATACAGAAAAAATAGTGTAAAACTTATCAAAGCACAACAGTGGAGGCATTACAGGCCTTCAAAACCAAAGAAAAGGTAAGTCAGCAATAGCTACCTAAATGTGTCTTGTTCTCTTCAATAGCTGTCTATAATTTCATGTATGTTGAAATTAAACAATAGAAACTAGACTAAAAAAAAACTCAACAAAGGATAAAGGCATTACTGAATTTCACAGCATGAGGATATGGAATCAGCAATGGATACCACAGTGTATCTTTTTTTTCAAAGTAGCTTTTTATCTCATCATGCATAATACAATCGATTCTTATAAACCATTTAGGAGAAGTACTAGGCATGGTGTTATAGATTAAAAACTGGTGGTCAACTTAACACCAGTGGAATTAAATCACCATACTACTCAGTGTAGATGTTTCCCCTGAGGAAGGTTGTCAGCATAAATGGAGACATGGAGAAGGAGAAGGAAGTGCGTTGAGGTGTTGATGCCTTGAGATGCATTGAGGCATTGAGGCATTGTGGGTTCTCCTACGTGTTGCTGATTGAGATGTTAGGTTCTCCCTGGTCCTCACATCGAGCATTGCTTCCTGGCTCCGGAGGGGAAGATGTGTGCCGGTTGGTCTCCAAGATGAACTCGTTACACTGGTACCTGGCATGTACTCTACTGTGCTTCTTGTTGGAGGAGCTCGGGGCCTCCATGTCACTGAGGATGACTGTGGTACATTTCAGGACAACCCTGGTCTTTGTTGTGAGTGTGACTTCTCAGCTCCAGCATACAACCCTCCACCTACCAGCACAGCTTCTTCACACTGCTGGCATAGACTTCCTTACCTACACTGCTGACCTTTGGGCATTCTCAGCACAGATCCATACAAGAGACTGGCATGAGTCTTTCTAGTGGGCTCTAGACCAACACTGGACTTGTGGGAGACATTGTCATGAGCTCTGGGTTTTCATCTGGACTCATGTGGGACATTGCTATGGGATTCAGGCCCTTGGCTAAATATTCTTTGTCTTTGGTGTGTGGATAGATTCCCTGCATTTTCATGTGTTAACTATGAGTGACCATAATAAAACAATATTATAAATTCCATGTCCTGATTCTAATTGTTCTCTATGTATAACCCCTGACCACAACACATGTATTATTAGCCTATATAGGTATACCTATAATTTCTGTATTAGGGAAAAACAAAACAGAAAAGATTACTAGAAAATCAAGAAACAAATAAAAGACAAATAACAGTAACAAAGAGCCAAAAATAATGACAAAATAGGCCTTCAAAACAAGGTAATAGGAATATAATGAAGGTTTGTATTTTACATAGTGATTTTCAAGAGCTCTTCAGATCACCAGACACAAACCTGCAAAATCATTCCAATCCTATGTTAACTATGTTAACCCTATGTTAGTTCCAAGAATTTATAGAAGGTGTAGCACAATTATCTTAGCTATTGTAAATGTGATTGTACAAAATTAGATATTTTTTCTTTTCCTTTCCTTTTTCTTTTTCCTGCTTTAACTTGAGACATTATAGTTTTCACCTTGAGCAAATACTTACCCATTCACAGTATTTATTGAGGATTTTGTATCTAACCTACTCTCTGTTCCTTATACAAGGGAGATAATACAATATTTAAACATGAGAGTTTGATTTATTTCACTTACAAGTATGGTCCTAAGATGCATCCATTTATATATAAAAAATCTCAATGTGATAATTCTTTGTAGCTGAGTATTACTCCATTGTGTAAAAGTACCACATTTTTTTATCCATTCCTCAGTAGAGGGGCATTTAGTTTGGTTCCAAGATCTAGTTATTATAAATTGTGCTGCTATAAACATGGGTAAACGTATATCACTGTGATGTTTTCAATTCTTTTGTGAATATTCCTAGAAGTGGAATAGCTGGGTGAAATGGGACTTCCAATCTCAGGTTTTGAGGAACATCAACACTGATTTCCATAGTGCACCAGTCTACATTCCCACTAGAATGCAGAAGACTTCCTTTTTCCCCTCAGTCTCTCCAGCATACGTAGTTGGTAATTTTCTTTATCCAGACCATACTATCTGGCATGAGATAGAATCACAGTGTGGTTTTAATTAGCATTTCTCTGATGATCAATGATGCTGAACATTTTTTCATGTATTTATCATCCATATGTATTTATCTATCTGAGAACTGTGTATTCCTCTCAGATACCCATTTTGTGATTGGGTCTTTGACTTTCAAGGGCCTGATTTTTTTTAAATAATTAATTGGTTCTAGACAGAAGTCTTTTGTCTGAGGGACAGTTCACTAAGATTGTTTTCAAAATTCATGGGTTTCCATTTTACTCTGTTGGATATTTTTTTGACATGCAAAAAATTTTAATGAGATAAGATACCAGTTAGTGATTCTGGGAAGTAATTAAAGTGCAGTTTGATTTTTTTAATTTAAAAGAGAATAAAACAAAAGGGGGCAGTACAGAGCAGATCAGAACAGGACAACATAGGCAACACAGTACTTTACATTAAGTCAACTGGACATCAACAGTAGCTAACACCATATCTGTTACTCTGCTATAGGTGAGCATAGTTTCAAATACAATAATATCAAACATATCACAATAGTATAAAGCCATGTATAGAGTGAAAGAATTACAGGGCTTTCTGAACTGAATAAGAGAAAATGATCAATGGGTACTATAATATCTCATTTTTGATAAAAAAGAAAAAATTGTTTAAACTATCACACATATTCAAATTGAATAAGACACAACGTGATAGATAGAACCAACAGTAGTAGAACAAAAAATGCATGGTAGGACTTCTAAGAAGGATGATATTAAATCAGCAATAGCTGTCATAATGTTTTGTTTTCTTCAAAACAGCTATTCACATCATCAAGTATGATATAGTCAAACAAAACAGGATAAAATCATTCCAAATGATGATTGAAAACTTTGAAAGACTTCGAAGCTATGAGATGGGGCCTCATGCTTACCATAAAGTCTTATATACTCTTATCAAATCTCATATTAGGGAGACTATATGGTATTTACTCTTGTGAGTTTGGTTTATTTCACTTAAGAGAATGGTCTCAAGCCGTGTCCATTTATTTATAAATATCTCGATGTGATCATTCTTCATAGCTGAGTAGTACTCCATTGTATAAAAATGCCACAACTTTTTTATCCATTCCTCAGTTGATGGGCACTTAGGTTGTTTCCAAGATTTGACTATTACAAATTGTGCTGCTATAAACATTGGTGCACATATATCACTGTGGTATGATGTTTTCAGTTCTTCTGGGAATATGCCTAGAAGCGGAATAGCTGGGTCAAATGGGACTTCCATACCCAGCTTTTTGATGAATCTCCAGACTGACCTCCACAATGGCTGCACCAGTCTAAACTCCCACCAACAGTGTAGAAGAGTTCCTTTTTCCCCACAGCCTCTCCAGCACTTGTTGTTGGTAGTGTTTTCTATCTTGGCCATTCTTTCTGGAGAGAGATGGAATCTCACTGTGGTTTTAATTTGCATTTCTCTCATGACTAATGATGATGAACATTTTTTCATGTATTTATTTGTCATTCGTATTTCTTCATCTGAGAACTGTGTATTCATTTCAGATGCCCATTTTTGGACTGGGTCTTTGAATTTCAAGGGTCTGATTTTTTTTAATTCTTTATAAGTTCTAGACAGAAGTCCTTTGTCTGAGGTGTTGTCCATGAAGATATTTTTCCAATTTGTAGGTTTCCTTTTCACTCTGCTGGAAACCTCTTTTGACATGCGGAAACACGTTAATAAGATTTTGTCCCAGTTATTGATTCTGGGAAGTACTTCCTGTGTACTTTGGTTCTTATTCATGAATTCTCTTCCTACCCCTATATCTTTGTGGTTTTTACCGACTTTGTCTTCCAGCAGTTTTAGTGTTTCTGTTTTAATATTTAGATCTTTGATCCATTTAGATTTTAGTTTAGTGTATGGTGATAGACATGGGTCTAGTTTTAGTCTTCTGCATATGGACAGCCAGTTTTTCCAGCACCATTTGTTAAAGAGACTGTCATTCTTCCAGTGAGCATTTTGGCCCCTTTATCAAAGATGAGGTGGTTGAGTGAGTTTACGGTTGTGGTTGTATCTTCCAATCTATTCCACTGATCCACGGGTCTGTTTCTATTCCAGTACCATACTGACTTTATCACTGTAGCTTTGCAGTATAATTTTAAGTCGGGGATTGTGATGCCTCCTGCCTTGCCTTTGTTGCTTAGAATTGCCTTTGCTAGTCTAAGTCTCTTCTGGTTCCAGATGAATTTTAGGAGTGATTTCTCTAGATCTATGAGGTATGTTAGTGGTATTTTGATTGGGATGGCATTGAATCTGTATAGTACTTTTGGGAGAATGTCCATTTTTACAATGTTTGTTCTTCCTATCCATGAACAGGGGATATCTTTCCATTTTCTGAGGTCCACTGGGATTTCCTTTTTTTAGGGTATTATAATTTTCCCTGTATAGCTCCTTTACTTCTTTCATGAGATTAAGTCCTAAGTATTTCATTTTATTGGATGCTACTGTAAAGGTTGTAGTTTCTGTTATTGCTCTCTCAGTAATTTTGTTGTTCGTGTATAGAAATGCTATTGATTTTTGTGTATTGACATTGTGTCTGGCCACCTTGCTGAATTTGTTAATTATATCTAGGAGTCATTCAATAATGTTTTGGGGGTCTTCTATGTAAAGTATCATGTCATCTGCAAATAATGATAATTTAACTTCCTCTTTTCCTATCTTTACTCCTTTTATTTCTCTTTCCTGTCTTATTGCTCTGGCTAGTATTTCCAGTACTCTGTTGAATAGCAGTGGTGATAATGGACATCCTTGTCTTGGGCCTGATTTTAAGGTAAAGGCTTTCAGTTTTTGACCATTCAATATGATGCTGGTTGTTGGTTTGTCATAGATGGCCTTTACCATATTGAGATAAAGACCCTCTATTCCAATTCTCTGTAAGGTTCTTATCATGAATGAGTGTTGGACTTTATCAAAAGCTTTTTCTGCATCTATAGAGATGATCATGTGGTTCTTGCTT
>PVJX010037769.1:0-16681 GCA_004027295.1 Dolichotis patagonum
ACATAAAATTGCCGGGGGTTTAGTTCAGCAGCATAAGCGCCCACCTTGCAAGTGCGCAGTTGTGGGTTTGATCCCCGGTACCAAAAAAAAAAAAAAAGATTACATAAAATTGACAAACCCTTAGCCAACCTTATACAAAAACACACAAAAAAGGCACAAACCCATGCAATTAACAATGAAAAGGGTGAGATCAGAACAGATCCTACAGAAATCCACTTACTTTGAGAGCCTATATTCTAATAAGATGGAGAACACAGAAGAAATGGACAGATACCTATATGCACATGAATTACCAAACCTGAACAAGATATAAAAATTCTAAATAAAAAAATTCTAAATAAACTAATATCAGTCAATGAATTTGAAGATGTCATCAGAAACCTACCAACAGGAAAAGCACAGGCCCTGATGAACTCACTGCTGAATTCTACAAGAAATCCAGAGAAGACCTAATGCCACTATTTCTCAAACTCTTAATGAAAGTGAACAGCAAGCAATACTCTCAGCTTCATTCTTTTTTTTTTTTCTTTGTACCGGGGATTGAACTCACGACCATGCACTTGTAAGTCAGGCACTTATGCCGCTGAGCTAAATCCCCGGCACTCAGCTTCATTCTTGCAAGCAAGCAATACCCTAATACCAAAACCTGAGAAGCATTACCCTAACACTAACCAAAAAAGAGAACTACAGACCAATCTCCCTAATGGACATAGATGCAAAAATCCTCAATAAGATACTGACAACAGAATACTGCAAATCAAGAAGATTATACTCCATGACCAAATAGGAAAAAGTAGCAAAAGCATTTCTGGGCAACAAAAGTAAGGCAGGGGGCATCGCAATGCCTGACTTCAAGTTATACTACAAAGTTTCTGTGATTAAAAAAAAAAAAGCATCGTAATGGCAAAACAAAAACAAACAACAACAACAATAACAAAAAACAGACCTGAGGATCAGTGGAACAGACCGGAAGATGTAGAAACTACTCTGAACATACTCAGCCACAATACCTTTGACAAAGGACTCAAACACTTACCCTGTAAGCTAGCTAGCCTCTTTAATTTGGTGCTGGAAAAATTGGCTTTTCACATGCTAAAAATTAAACCTGGACCCATATGTTTTACCATGCACTAACCTAAAATCAAAATAGCTCAAAGATCTAAAAACTAACATAGAAAACTAAATCTGCTGGAAGATAAAATATATAGTCCGGAAGACACTCATGTAGGCAAAGACTTTATGAAGAAACCCCAATTATACAGAAACTGTCGCAAACAACCAACAACTGGACGTCATCTTTGGGGGAGGGTGTCATCTTATTATAAAGCCTTTGCATAGCAAGAGAAACTGCCAACAGAGGAAACAGACAACTCATAGTGTGGGAAAAGATTTCTGCCAGCTGTACCTCAGATAAAGGATTACTATCTAGAACATATAAAGAACTAAAAAAAAATTATACCCCCCGGGCCAGTGATATAGCTCAGCAGCATAAGCACCTGCCTGGCAAGTATGAAGTTGTGAGTTCAATCCCCATTATAAAAACAAAACAAAACAAACCCAAATTAAAGACATACTCCAAAAATGGCCATCTGAAATGAATACATGTCTCAGATGAAGAATTAGAAAAGGCAAATAAATATATGGGAAAATGTTCAGCATCACTGGTGATTTGAGAGATGTGAATTACAATAATGTGGAGATTCCACCTCACCCCAGAAAGAACGGCTATTGTCAAGAAATCAACTGATCACAAATGCTAGTGAGGCTATTTGGGAAAAGGAACCCTTCTCCACTGTTGGTGAGAGTGTAGACTGGTGCAATCACTGTAGAAATCAGTATAAAAAGTCCTCAGAGAGCTAAATCATTTGAGCCAGCTATTCCCCTTCTTGGTATTTTCCCAAAAGAATTAAAAGCACCAAACCATAGTGATACATGTTCACCGTGTTTATTGCAACACAGTTTGTAATAACTAAATCTTAGAAACAGTACAAATGCCCATCAACTAATGAATAGATAAAGGAAGATGTGAGGGTTATTTTTATACAATAGAATATCACTCTGCCATAAAAAAAGGATAAACTGGAGACATTTCTAGCTAAATGGATGCACCTTGAGCCCATACTCTGAAGTGAAATAAATCTGACACATGTTTAAATATCACATCATTTCTCTGATATGAGAAACTGAATGTATAAATAAGTACCAAAATGTATAATAAGTATTGGGAAATGGGAAGAAAATGTTTAAATGAAATGAGGAACAAGGGAGTGTAATGGGGACAGGGAAGAAGGGACAAGAGAAAAAGAGAATAGGCTGGGGATTTAGCTCGATGTCATAAGCACCTGCCCGGCAAGCGCAAAGTCATGAGTTCGATTCCCGATACCAGAAAAAAAAAAGAGAGAGAGAGAGAGAAAACAGAAGGAAAAACATGATAACAAGCTTTTTAAATAAGGAGGGGAGAGGAATGGAGAAGAAGAAGATGAAGAGGAGGAGGAGGAAGAAGAAAAAGCACATGGTCCACACCAAGATAATTGGAAGGAGTTAAGAGTTTGCTTTTGTTTAATAGATTATAGATTGTAGCTCATTTAGGTATCCAGAGAATGTCATCCTTATTTGTTAATTGCTCACACCTTGCATTTTTATATTTTTTAATTAATAAATTGTTTCTTGTTAAAGTGATGATAAATTTAAGCTGAGAACATGGGAAGATTATGCTGGGTTTTTGATGGGACATTTTCTTTTTGCAAGCAAGGTCTTTTGTTCCTGTTTTGTGTATGCTGCATTTGGACTTACTAGTTGCTGAATTTACTGGTACTCCTTGCTTGACCTGTTTGACTTGTTTTAACTTTCATGGTTTGTTTTCTTAGACAGCAGTACTATTGGAAAGCAATGTTAGAGTGTCCCCTAGTGGTTTGGGTACTAATCAAAATGTGAATTTATGAAATGCTGGGTCTTTAATGAAATCTAGTTTATATTTAGAAAATACTCATGCCTATTAATAAATCATGGGACTTCCACTGCCAGGTAAAGGGCAAAAGGCCAGTAGCTGTTCTTAAGACTTGGAGTGTAGGTTTCACTGGGATGGTCTTGGCCTGGCCCGATCCCCTCTCTACACTCTACAGGGAAATGTCGATCCTGTTGTGCCTCAGTTTCCTTTCTTGTTTGATCTTCCACTAGTAATGAGGCAATCTTAACTCTTAAAATCCCCCACTCTTTTTTTTTTTTTTTTGGTACCAGGGATCGAACTCACGACCACATGCTTGCAAGGCAGGCGCTTATGCCGCTGAGCTAAATCCCCAGCCCCAAAATCCCCCACTCTTGCCTGTCAGGCTGAGAGTGATAACTCATGGGTAAATTGTCTCACTGTGACACTGAGAAAAGATTTTCTTTTGCTAATCGCATTTCTGACCTTTTCCTGTTACTTTGTACTATCCTTTTTGAAGGGATCTTTCTGCTAAAGATGAAAGCGGGAGGTATGTGAACTATCAGCCTTTCCATTCTATCCAGCAACTAACAGCTTTTAAGTTGAGCCAATAGGAAAATGAGCATTTGCTAAGGCCAAAGACAGGGAAGTCACTTTAGGTGAGAAACATATACACTGACTCTGGGTCAGATGAGACACTGGAATTTTTTTTTTTTTATTTTTTTGGTACCGGGGATCGAACTCACGACCTCACGCTTGCCAGGCAGGCACTTAAGCCACTGAGCTAAATCTCCGGCCTGATGAGTACAGGTTTTATCCTGTGAGTTTCATAAGTATGTTGCAGATTAGAGACAGAGAACTTTTAGAGTGGATTTTGAGTAAAACTTAACCTTGTCTTGCTGCTAAGAAAGACTGCAAAGGTGACAAGGTAGGCAGCACAAATGTCTTGGGGAATTCTTTGACCAAGGGTCCAAAGACTTTTTCTGAACCTCTAGGACCCAGAATTTTTTCTGAGCCCTAGGGTCCAAGACTTTTTTGAGCCATGAGTTGCCTTTGTTTCTGGAGCTGACCTCTTTTGCAGGCTGGAAAATACTCCAATCACTTCCTATTTGCCCTTTGATTTTTTTTTTCCCCCTCACTCTCTTTCAATGAATTAGAAAGCAGTTGTTTAGGTCTCTTGATTATTGGCTTAATGTCATTAGCAATGCTTCCTTCTTTAAACATGACTGTTACGGATGAAATCAAGTATAGCTTTGCATCTGAAACACGCTGTAGTTAAGAGTGAGAATTTCTCAAAAAGATAGGGGTGTACATCAGTAAGGGTTGCTAGTCCAACCTGACCTATTTTCTGCTCACTCTCCAGATAGTAGCCATTACCTCTGGAGGAGGTTACCTCAGGAGAGATCTTAAGAGGATATAAAAACCAAGTAGGGGCTGTGGGTTTAGCTCAGTGGTGTCAGTGCCTGCTTGGCAAACACAAAGTCATGAGTTCAATCCCCGGTACCAAAAAAAAAAAAAAAAAAAAAAAAAACCAAAAAACTAGACTGGGCTACATAGTGAGACCCTGTCTCAACAAACACCAGACACACAGAAAAAAGAAATCTGTAAAACCAAGTAGGGATTAAAAGAGGCACCTATTTTTTGCATGATGTTTTGTAGATGGGAAAGTCAATGTCACATTCTCTCACTCCTTTGAAATGTATTTTTAAACTCTAGAAATTGTTGCACCTTCACATATTGAGAAAGAGCTGTTTAATATTTTTCTGCATCCATGCATGGCCTGCCTACCTGCTAGAGACAAAGTAGAATGATTATAATACTATTTCACAACTAGGATTTTACTGTAAGAAAGAGGGAAAATGGCCAGTTACCTTATCCTCAGACTTTCTTTGCATGAAAAGGAAATCTATACTTCTTTTCAAAGTATAAATATAAGTCACAGGGAAATTAGACTACCCCCATTCATAGGTCTCTTTCTCTCAATGACTTAAGGCAAATTAATCTAGAACTAGGAAATTTTCAGACAACCCTGTACATCAATGTCTTTAGAAGATTTACTCAGACCTATAGCAAGGCTGAGGAAAGATGTAATGTTAATCTTTTTTTAAAAATTTTATTTTTTTTGTTTTGTACCAGGGATCGAACTCACGACCGCACGCTTACAGGGTCTCACTATGCAGTTCAGGCTGCTCTCGAGCTCACTTTGTAGCCCAGGCTGGTCTCAAACTTGCAGTGATCCTCTTGCCTCAACCTCCCCAGTGCTGTTATTACAGGCTTGCACCACCACACCTGGCTATACTATTGTAGTATTTATTTATTTATTTATTTAGTACTGAGAATTGAACTCAGGACCTTGCACTTGCCAGGTAGGATCTTATGCCACTGAGCTATACTCCCAGCCCTGGACAGATTACTCTTATAGACAAATTTATTACTCAGTCTTAAATATTAGGAAAAAGCTACAAAAGATGACTTTTGCTCCAGATAGCTCACTTAATACTTTAGTGAAAATTGCTTGTTCAGTTTTTCTAATTGAAATCAGGAAGAAGCCAAGGAGGAGAAAACAAGGAGATAAAGAGAAAGTAGCTGTCTTGGTTGCAGCCTTACAAGGAACAGACTCTAAGTCTGATTTTTGGAGCTCCAAGAAGAGCTCAAGGACTAAACCCACTTGCTGCTGCTGCTGAAAGCCACGCTGCCTTAAGCAAGATGGTAGCAAAAACCATTATAACAAGAAGCCCCTTGGGCCAATCACCGAGTGCAAAGGTGACCACTAGAAGTCAGACTGACCTCTGAGACAGGTCACAGGGATCAGACCCATCTTACGAGCCAGCCCAGCAAGGCTGAAGGGCCCTGGGGCACTCTGCCTTCTTCCTCTGGCCGAACTGCCATTTCCATGGAGGGGCCCCAGGTAATCATGACCATACAAGGAAAAGAAACCAGTCAATTATTGGACGCTGGCACGTATGGCTCAGTCCTCCTTTTCAACCGTGGCCTTCCTTCCAGCCATCATACTTCAATGAGTCACTAGAGGGGAGTTAATTCATTTCCTCCCACAACCCTCAGGCTGTAACTGACATGGTTTTCTCTTCTCCTCATCCTTTTTGATTGTGCCTGAATGTCCAGTTTCCCACCTGGGGAGAGATATCTTAGCTTGTTTAAATATTATAATATACATGCACCCAAGTCAGGTATGTTGCCCGGCCCTCCTGGAGACAAAATAAATCCTAAAGGATGCACAACTGAAGATAAAATAGAAAGAGCAATAAAAGCTGCCCCAGTGCAAATATATCTTAAAGATTCCACTATTTTTCTTCACTGGAGACAGTACCCTCTAACGCCTTCTGTCGATTATAACTGCTTACAATTGACAACTTAAGGGTAGAAGGCTTACTGACACCCTTAACAGCCCTTATAATTACAGCCTACTCTAATCTGGGCAATTCAAAAACCCAAGAGAGTGGAGATTTGTACAGGACATTAGACTGGTAAATGAGGCAGCAGTGCTAATCCATCCAGTTGTACCTAAACTTTACACTCTCAGATCCCAGAAGACGCCAGTTGGTTTCCAGTGTTAGATTGAAAGATGCCTTCTTTTTTTTTTTTTTTTTTTTAATGCAGATTCCAAGTTTCTTTTTACCTTTGAAAATTCTCATGACCAGGCCTCTCAACTGACTTGGACTGTGTTTCCTCAAGGGTCCAGAGACGGACCTCATCTTTCTGAGCAAGTGCTTTCCCAGAAGTGGACATGTTTTAAATTTTTCCAAGTCACAGTCCTGAACTATGAGGATGATGTACTGTTATGAGCACCCTCACAAAAGCTCTCTAGCCAGGGCATCAGTACCTTGCTAAATTTCCTAGCAGTCAGAGGTTATACGGCCTGTAGGTCTAAGACACAACCTTGCAGCCTTGTGGTAAAATAACTGGGCCTTATCATCTAAGAGAACCTGAAGACTGGAGAAAGAAAGAATTAAACCAATCCTTTCCTTCCCACACACCAAGGCCCTACAACAGCTAAGAGGCTTCTTAAAAATTACAGTGGACCCTTGCCTTGAAACTCAATTCATTTGTTAGAGCTGGTTGTAACTCAAGTTGGTTGGAAGTCAAGACTATTTTTCTCATAAGAAATAATGGAGGGCTGGGGATCCAGCTCAGTGGCACAGAAACCTCTCAGGTAGGCATGAGGTCCTGAGTTCAGTTTCTGATACCCAAAAAACAAAGCAAAACAAACAAAAACCCAGAAATAATGAAAATACCCATACTGCATTCTGAACATTTCTTTTCTTTCTTTCTTTCTTTTTTTTTTTTTTAATCTTTTTAAGTCAGGGTCTCACTACACAATTCAGGCTGGCCTTGGGCTCATGTCGTAGCCCAGGCTGGTCTCGAACTTGTAAACGACTCTCTTACCTCAGCCTCCCAAGTGCTGGGATTACAGGAGTGCACCACCATGCCCGGCTCATTCTGAACATTTCAAAGCACCCCTTAACTGACAATTTGATAATAAAAAAGGGTTGTATAATGTGCATAATTTACCAGAACACTAATAATTTTCTAGGCATATTTACCAAAAAGTTATAAACAGTGCCTATTTTACCAGAAACTATCAGACTGTATTCACCATTCAGGTTGATACCTGTGGCTTGCAGGAAGGCAGGATGAAATGGAAGGTAGTTATTGTTTGGAAAGAGGGGCCCCCCTTCCATAAGAACATCAGGAATCTGGGCTGACTGATGCTTATGTACACTTACATGCTTGTCTGGCATTGTGCATCTTTATTTACAACTCCACAAGTGGCCAACATTTGGGTTGTAACTCCAGGCTTTGGTTGTAAACAAAACCTAAAATTCCAGTCATTTGTATGTGAGGCTGGTCATAATTTGAGGGTCCACTGCAGGCTTTTGTCCCCTGTAGATAGCAGGGTATAGTGAGATCACAGGACCTCTCTATTACCTTAGAAAGGAAGCCCAAAAGGCAGATACCCATATTTTAACTTGAAAACTTGATTCTCAAACTATATTCCAGAAGTTTTAAACAAGCACTCTTCGATATCTCAGCACTGAGCCTACCAGAAGGATGTGCTTTCAATCTATACGTTGATAAAGGTGGTGAATGGCTTTGGGAGTCTTACACAAAGTCCAGGACCTGCTCAGTAGCCTATAGGATGTCTGAGTCATGAATTAGACATTGTAGCAAAGGCACAGCTTGCCTACCGCCAAAGCTGTGGCTGCCATAGCTCTCCTGGTATCAGTGGCATCCAAACTGACCTTAGGCAAAGATCTCGTGGTATACACACCTCACATGTGACAGGGCTTCTTTCTTCCAAAGGAAGCCTATGGTTGTCAAACAACTGACTCTTAAATACTAGGCTCTACTTCTAGAAGGTCAAGCCACCCAAATAAAGACATATATCCTGAAACCTTGCTACTTTTCTACCAAAAAGGGAGAAAATTGAGGCTGAAAGACATGACTGCAAGGAGGTAACTGTCCACATGTATGCAAACATAATAGATTTGTTAGACTCACCCCTTACTGACCCTGATTTGACCTTCTTCTATGATGGAAGTTCCTTCATGAAAAATGGGACAAGAAATGCAAGGTACATAGTAGTGACTCTACACCAGACACCTGAAAGCTCTTCACTTGCTCCTAAGACTACTGCCCTGCTAGCAGAACTCAGAGCTGAGACAAGGGCTTTACAACTCAGTGAAGGATAGAAAGTCAGTATTTACAATGATTCAAGATACGCTTTCCCAGTTGGGCAAATGCTTGTAATCCTGCCACTTGGGAGGCTGAGGCAGGAGGACCACTACAAATTCAGGGTCAACCCGGGCTACATAGTGAGTTCAAGGCCAGCCTGAACTATGTAGTAAGATATTGTCTTGAAAATACCAGAACAACAATAGCAACAACAACCAAATATGCACAGTGCTGCATACTTGTGTAGCCATATGGAAAAAAATTACCTAACAGCCAATAGATCCCTCATAAAGTACCATAAAGAGATAAGTAAACTTTTATCATCTGTCAGTGTACTCTTGAAGGTTATGGTAATTCACAATAGAGGACACGAAAAAGAATTAACAAAGTATCTCAAAATAATCAACTAGCTGACACAGCTACAATAAAGTTGCTCAATGGTCCTCCCTTCAGGCCCTTGATCTGGGAAAGGCCCCTTGATCATACTTGATCCAAATATTATCAGCCAGAAATCAAACGGGCTCTCATGAGTGTCAGTTCCTTCCATTAGGCTGGTTAGAGACGGAGATAAGTTTCTCTTTTCTGATGCTAGATCAAAAGAAAACTAAATCTTTGCATCAAACCTTTCCCTGGGGAAAGACCAGCCCTATCAGATGGCCTCAAAGTTATTCACAGGAAACAGTCCTCTTAACCAGACCATAGTTCCTCCAGATATGTAGCCTGGAGAAGACTGACGGCTTGATTTTACTCACAGGCCAAAGAACAAGGGACTCCAAGACCTACTGGTCTGTGTAGATACTTTCACTAAAGGGTGGAGGCCTTTCCTTACGAAACAGCAGCGCAAGTGGTGCTCGTACAAATCTAAAAGCTAAATGTCGTGTCTACATCCCTGATCCTTCTGCTAATATCTTATTGGCTGTTTAAGATGTTTGATAACAGGTAAATTCCATGATTCTAGAATTCCCTAGACCTTCTCCTTGCCTTCTTTGGGGGATGCTATTACTTGGTCTTCCTGATGGGAAGCAGTTGTTGGTTATATTCGTGACAGCCTTGTTGATCTTATTATTCGGTCCATACATACTTTTGTTGGAGACAGGGTCTTGTGACATAGTTCAGGCTGGCCTTGAACTCATCATGTAGCTGAGGCTGGCCTTGAACTCATGATGCCTCAGCTTCCTGCCTCAGCTTCCTGAGTGCTAGGGTTATAAACGTGCGCCACCACACTGAGCAGGCCTACTAATATTTACTGTTTCTTTGGCCTCATATCCTCCAGACTTAAAGCTATATGCCTACGTTGGCATCTATCAAGGGCCTTTAAATAGGCCCTCTAGTCTAGAGACTATCTGTGACTGTCAGTCACAACTATTATCCCTTCCAGCCAAAAATAGCCAAAGGCTCCTTACTTGTTGCTCTTTCGTAGCAGTTAGGGTTACCTCTTCAAGAGGGGAACATTATAGACAGCTAAGTTAGGTAAAAATATTGCAGGCAGTGAGACAAGCCTAGGCCCTCGAAGGAATCAGTGCAGAGGATGAAACCACATTACAGTTGTGACTGGAGGGGCATCTGTTGAAGGCCAGGCCTCGAGATAAAGATGGAATGGCCAGGCCTACATTCCCCTCAAGGGATAAGCAATATATTGTAATTGGTATCACGTGGTCCAATAAAATCTAGATAGACATCAGTCACTCAGGTGATCTCCTGATCCGTCCCTTCCTAATAAGGTCCTTGTCATATCCATGTACACTTGCTATGTGACCTGCTTCCTCACTGGGTCAATATTACCTAAGCAGCTATGCTTGTAATCTTATTGGTAATCATACTTTTTTTTTCTTTTTTTGGTACCGGGGACTGATCTCACGACCTCGTGCTTGCCAGGCAGGCACTTACGCCGCCGAGTTAAATCCCCGGCCCCATGTTGACCATACTTTTGTCCCATGTTGTCCCCACCTTATGATTTTTCTCTGTAAAACTTCTTTTGAGAAGTGGGCTCATAGGCAACCCATTTTGGGGTCCTCTCCTGTCTCTCAGGAGTTATTTTTCTCAATAAACTTTTCCTACACTTCAACTTTGTTGCTCCTTTAAATTCATTCTTCAGTGTTGGAGAACACAAACTCAGTAGCTGATGTCCAGTGGTCGGGAGTTCTATAATTCCCCTGTATCCTGTCTCACTAAATGTCTTTAGTAAGATCCTGTCTCCCTAATTTCTCTGATAAGGGGCTGGGGATGTAGCTCAGTGTGAAGGCACTAAATTCAATCCCCAGTACTGGAGAGAGAGAGACAGAGAAACAGGCAGACAGAGCAGGGAAAGGAAAGAAGAAAAGGATGTTGGATAGGGAACAAGCAGTGCCTGCCAAGTACACATCAAAACAGTAAGAATCATCATCTCTGATTAAGGGTTATGGATATCTTCATTTACTTTTTTTCTCCTTGGTGCTGGCATGTAATCAGGGTCTTGCACATGCCGGGCAGCCCTCCACCACTAAGCTAAACCCTTAGCCCAATTAATTTTTAATATGCCCAAATCTCACCATTGAGCAGGGAAGGGCACTGCGTAGGTTTTACAGCTCGGCCAAGAGACTGATACATTTCCCTTCCTTACTAAAAATCCCTGGGCTCACAGCTGACTGTACCCCATATCACCTCACTGCTGACTTCGTGTGGCTCTGTTCTGCAGAAAGCCAGGTTTGCAGTCTTGGGGTACCTCACCTGCTCTCTCCTTGCAATGAATCTTGATGGTTGGTACCCAGCCTTCCTTCCCGTAAGCCCTTTGCTAACAGAGCTCTGGAGGTTCCCACCCTCCTCCAGGCAGCACCCCACTCCCAGCTCCAAGGACACGGATGACTGCAGAGCTCCTGTCCCTTGCACTAGCAACTGGCTCCTTCTCCAGCATGTGACCTTTTTCTGTCTTAATTCGTTCCTCCTTGAGCTTGAGAAGTGATTCAAATGGCTGGAACTCTAGGGGAGGTCTGGCTTGGACTTCTGGTTGGGACTTTTGTCTCACTCCCAAGAACAAGTCGCATACACTAGGGGCTTCTGGGACGCTGGTATGCAGGTGCTGTCTCTTGACCTGGGTGGTGGTTATGTGAGTTCTGCCTTTACAAAAATTCCCCAAAATGTAATCCCGCGTTCAGGAGCTGCAGATGGAGCCCCGTCGCAGAGCACCGGCCTGGTCTGCGCAAGACCCTGGTTCCACCCTGAGCACCACGATAAAGGAGCACTGAGCATTAGGGACTTTCCTACATGCGCTTCCATTTCACAACTCATTATCCAGAGGTTGCTTTGAGTGCTACATTTCACAGTTTTAGAAGTTTGAAATAATAAATAAAAAAATAAGACTAAAGAATAAACTGGTAAATGAGAGCAAACCAGTAGAAAAGGCACCCCTCTTCTTTCCTGCAGCTCTACAACCCCTGCCACCATGAGGAACCGCAGAGAAAAGGAGCTGGAGTCCCTGGGTTAAGCTAACACCTTCTTTCTAGATGTCGATTTTCAGGAGCCGATGGTGCCCTTAGTGTTTAAGCTACTTTGAGATGTCCTGTCCATAGCTAGCAGAGGTAGCCGATCTGGGACACTCTTGGCCTAAATTCAACCAGTGGCTAAGCGTAAACACTTCAGGGCTGGGCATAGTAGTACAGACCTATAATCCCAGGATTCTGGGAGGTTGAGGCAACAGGATCCCAAGTTTGAGCCCAGTCTGAGTGACTTAATGACTTTGCAAGACTATGTCTTGAACGTTTAAAAAAAAAATCCAGCCGGGCATGCTGGCACACACCTGTATCCCAGCACTCAGGAGGCTGAGACAGGAGGATCTCCAAGAATTTGAGGTCAGCCTGAGTGAGTTAGTGAGTTCAAAACCAGCCCAGAATATACAGCAAGACCCTGTCTCAAAAAACAATAATAAACATGAAACAAAGCAAAACAAAAAATTTAGATCCAAAAAAGGCTGAGGATGTAGCTCTGGGCAAAGGCCCTGGGCCCAATCCCCAGTACTGCAAACAGCCAAACAACAGCAACAAAAACTACCTAGCAGCCCTCTCACCTCTATTAACACTCCTCCTTGTTCTCATACTGTGTTGTCTGAGAGCCCCTCCACAGCCCCTCACCTCCAGCTGTCTGCAAAAGCCTTTTCACCTAGTCTAGGTCAGTTCCAGTGTGGATTCCTTTGACAGACTTCTCCAGGTGAGATGGTTCCTGCCCTTGTGGAACAAAGAGAAGCTCCTCACCCATCACTCAGGGTACCAAAAAGTTCAATGCCGTTTCCTAGTGACCTTCATCTGCTAATAGCACTTCTGTCAACCCAGAACACTTCCCGGAAGAACGCCCTGGGTTTCTCATAGGCTGGTTCCTCTCAGGTATCACCCTTTCACCCTTAGTCCACCCACTAGCATTGTGGCCACCTCCGAGGGCCATCTGCAAACTCATCCCATCTACAGAAGCGCTGTGACCTCACTCAGCGTGGTTGAGCCTGCCCCAGGCCACGCGCGGGTCCTCTGCTCCGTGCCTGTGGTTTGCGCCTTTGCTGGCCTCTTGCCTGTTCTTGTACCATACTCCCCAGGGTCTGGTCTTCCTGTTCCACCCCAGAGTCCCCTTTGTTTTATATACTCATGAAATCTCCCCAGAAACACTGATCCCCAAACTCTTCACAGACAAAGCTTACAGCTGGCACGATGACACGTGGTGTGCATTTCATGAGCAGTATGTGTTGAAGTGAAAACTGAATTGTCTCTCACCAAGCTGTAATTTCTTATATGAATAATGTATCAGAAGTAAAATATTAATTTCCTGAACTGATGTGACAGAGTTCCTGTCATGAATGTTCTCAGGCAGCTTGCTCAGTGGCAAAGCACTTGCTTAGTGCATGCAAGGTGGTAGGTTTGATCCCCAGCATCACATTTTTTTTTTTAAAGTTCTTTTCTGTGTGCTCCTTCACTAATAAAGACCCTCCGGGAGGAGACAGACAAAAAGCAACTCACCTGGCTCCCCAGCCATCCTCTGAACCCCGCTGGCTGGGTCGTGTTGCATCACACCTGCCGACGGGAGTCCGGGAGACAGAAGCCAGAGGTCGTGCGGCATGCGGCCCATGTGGAGAGCAGAGTCTTCATGCTCTCTGGCTGGACGCCCACGGGTGCCACATTAACTTCCAGGAGAAGGACGGTGTCCCAGGGTGGGTCTGGCTGCCACCCAGCTGCCATGTCTACAGGAAGTTGACTGGAAAACGGAAGAGTGACTAAGATGAGGAGCCGTGTTATTGTCCTCAACTATGGTTCCCAAGGCAACAAACCCCTCAGGATCCTGGGTAACAAGAGCCTTTCAAACGCACTTGGGAGGTATCAGCTGTCTCTTGCCTGTGACGACCTAACTGGCTACAATTTGTAGAGTTTCTGCCTTCTCATGAACCAGATAAAAGCATCCAGTGAAGACATACTGGTTGCTACCTGTGTACCTTCTATTCCCAGTGACACCTCCTAAAACTCCTGCAAGTCAGGACCTGCAGATACAGACATGCTCACCCTGTGTAGAAGGATATGGCTGAGCTCACAGGTCAGAGAGAACAGCTGTGAAGAAACAGGAATAACATACAGGCTGAGTACCCCATTTCCGAAATGTTTGAGACCAAAAATGTTCTGCAGTTTTTCAGATTTTGGAATATTTGCATATATACAATGAGATACTCAGAGCTGGGCATATAGCTATGGCACAGTATCTGCCTGGCAAGTGCAGAATCCTGAGTTCAATTCCTGGTACAAAAATAAAATGAAAGAAAGAGAGAAAGAGAGAAAGAGGAAAGAAAGAAAGAAAGAAAGAAAGAAAGAAGAGAGAGAAAGAGAAAGAGAAGAAGAAGAAGAAGAAGAAGAAGAAGAAGAAGAAGAAGAAGAAGAAGAAGAAGAAGGGAAAGAAGGAAGGAAGGAAGGGAGGAAGGAAGGAAGAAAGAAAAAGAAAGAAAGAGAGAACAAGCAAACCTAATGAGATACTCAAGTTTAAACATGAGATTTGTTTACGCTTCATATGTACACCTTATACACATAGCCTGAAGATAATTTTACACAATATTTTCAGTGCACCTGCACTTTCACTGTGACCTATTACGTGAGGTCAGGAACAGAATTTTCTACTTGCAGCCAGTGCTAAAATGTTTCAGATCTGGGGACATTTTGGATTTCAGACTTTTAGACTGGGGAGGTTCAAACTATTCTTTATATCCCTGTGCTCACCTATTAGACACCTTGTTTGAGAAGCAAAGAGCCTGGAAATTGGAAATTCAAAGTGATGTTAATTGCATATCAACAGTCTTCATCAATACTCCTGACTACTACTCAGATGTACGGCGTGCCATAAGAAGTCCTCGGCTTCCTAAGTGCCAGGACTATGCATGTGCCCCAGCATACCTGGCCCCAGATTTCTGATCCATAGAATCACAGATATTCTTGAGATTAGCTCATGCAATTGCTTGCCTTTTGAAATTACTCAGAGAAAGTTTTGAACAGGTCCACAGCCCATTAGCTGCAATTCTGAAACTTGAGTGCCCTCTATGAAACAAAAGTTGGATGCCCAAACTAATTGGGCAGTGAAATTTTACCATAAGTGATACAAGTCTATTTGTGATCCTTTTATATTCCATTTAGTATAAATAGTGATACATCTCACTGAGGACACATCACGTGTTTGATTATAAGGTCCCATCCAAGTCTTTCCTAGAGGTATTATGTAAAAATATACAGTGTTGTATCTGAAAAATTCTACAGTCCACAACTCACAGCTTAGGAGTTTTACAAAAGGACTGTAAAACCTGTAATATTAAACTTCCAGGTAAGGACCAGCTATGAATGGGCTGTCAGACTGCAGCTGTCACACTTTTATAAAACAGAGATCTGGGGCTGGGGATTTAGCTCAGCGGCATAAGCACCTGCCTTGCAAGAGCGAGGTAGTGAGTTCAATCCCTGGTACCAATAAAAAAAAAAAAAAAGAAAGAAACAGAGACTCTGCCTTCCCTGCCCAGAAGCTTATTATATCTAGTCCTAACTCGAATTGTATACCTTGTAAAAAATGTGACAAAATCACTCTGCATACCCCCCAATTCTGGTGCTGCGAATCTGTACTGGTTGCCTGTACTTATAAGGGCTGGGCTTCCTTAAATGCAGAACAATTCCATTTCCTCTTACCGCTTTTCATATTGGTAAGAAAACAAGCATCCACCCAGGACAAACACACTTCCGGTGAAAAATGACTAAAAGGAAGACAAGCACAATTTTGTGTATCGCTTAATTTCCTTCCATCGCAGGTCAGGGCTTGGTTTGTGACTTCCACATGGTGTTAGCACAGTAGGTTCTTCTTTCAACTGTCCAAGTAAGTCCGAAATCATGCTACGGGCCTTTCACTGAGAACGAATAGCACAACTTGTAGGGTGCAGAGCATCTGAAGAGGTTTCATGGGTGAGAATATTTTTAGACTAAAAAAATGATTAAGGTCTCCACTCATAGGCGTGTCTGCTAACCAAACAGAGGAAATGTAGTTTTTCCCTGTTGCACTCTGTACCCAGGAAATGGAATGTACTCAGTTCCTGTCACGGGCAGAACATGTATCAACAGGCTAAACAACATTCTGAAGGAAATCCGTGAGCCCTGACGCATATCTGATGAATGAAAATCAAAAGCGCTATGCAGCCATACGTACAGCCTCATAAATTCCTGGGCATACCACATACTCTTTTTTTTCTTTTTCCTTAAGCTATGGATTTTTTTTTATTTATTTTTTTAAAATAATTTAATTTAAAGTGAAAAAAACAAAACAAAACAGAATAAAGGGTAGCGACAATACAGTATTCCAAGGAAAAAAGAAAAAAAAACAACAACAAAAACCTAAGCAATTATTACTTGACAAATTACATACTGACTTCTTGGAAATAGTTGTTCAAATTACAACAGTTAAAACATATAAAATAAACATTCAAACAGTGAGACTGTTAACAGTTCTGCTCCACGATCTGACAAAAACAGCAATATGGTCATCCATCTTACCCACTCAAATATACATGCAATTATATCAAAAGGGTAAAATTAAACACAA
>PVJX010037770.1:0-16732 GCA_004027295.1 Dolichotis patagonum
TCATTCTTTATAGCTGAGTAGTACTCCATTGTATAAAAATGCCACAACTTTTTTATGCATTCCTCAGTTGATGGGCACTTAGGTTGTTTCCAAGATCTGGCTATTACAAATTGTGCTGCTATAAACATGGGTGCACATATATCACTGTGGTATGATGTTTTCAGTTCTTCTGGGAATATGCCTAGAAGTGGAATAGCTGTGGCAAATGGGACTTCCAAACCCAGCTTTTTGAGGATTCTCCAGACTGACCTGCACATTAGTTGCACCAGTCTACACTCCTACCAACAGTGCAGAAGAGTCAGTCAACAAAATTGAAAATATAATTAAAAAATTGCCAACAAAAAAGCCAAATCTAAATGGATTCACTGCTGAATTCTACAAGAAATTTGGAAATCTAATGCCATTACTCCTCAAACTCTTTAAAAAAATTGAGAGAAAAGCAATACACCCAAGTTCATTCCTGAAAGTATTACTTCGATATCAAAACCAGAGAAAGGCCCAACCAAAAAATGAGAACTTCAAGCCAATCTACCCATGAACATAAGAAAAAACCTTCCATTAGATACTGGCAAACAGAACGCAGCAAAGCATCAAGAAAAAATATATATTATGACCAAGTAGGATTTATCCCAGAAATAAAGGTATGTTTCAACATAAATAAATGTAATACACCATATTAACAAAGCCAAAGACAAAAAAGATCATAAATATTAAATATTCTATTTTAAATATTAAAACAGAAACACTAAATCTGCTGGAAGATAAAATAGGTAGAACACTTCAAGCCATAGAAGTAGGAAAAACTTTTATGAACAAAACCCACTGCATGGGAAATACTACAAAGAATTAACAACTGGGATCTCATTTATTAAAAACCTTTGTATGGCAAAAGAAAATGCCAATAGAGTGAAAAGAGAGCCCATAGAGTGGAAAAAATTATAGCCAGTTGTTCCTCAGACAAAAGATTAATGTCTAGATATACAAACATTTGAAAAACTCAGACCTTAAAATTTAAAGACCATTCAAAAGTAGTCATGTGACAAGACTACACACTTCTGAGATTAAGAATTTCAAATGGCAAATAAATATACGAAGAAGTTTTCTACATCACTGGTCATTTGAGAGATGCAAGCTTAAAACAATGCCAAGATTTCATCTCACTCCAGAAAGAATGGCTAACCTGAAGAAAACAACTAATAACAGATGCTGGAGGGGCTGTGAGGAAAAAGGAATCCTTCTCCACTGCTGGTGGGAGTGTAGACTGATGCAATCACTGTGCAAAGCAGTGTAGATTCTTCAAAACACTATGATTAGAGACTCCATTTGACCCAGCTATTCCTTTTCTGAGTTTCTTCCCAGAAGAATTGAAATCGTCATAACACAGTGATATATGTTTACCTACATTTATAGCAGCACAGATTCAACAGCTAAATCTTGGAAACAATTGAAATGACCATCAACCAAGCAATAGATACAAATGATGTGAGATATATATAATATATATATACATATATTATATATATTATATATATGATATATGTATATAATGTGATATATACACAAATGATATATGTACATGCGATATATATATTATATATGATATATGTATATAATGTGATATATATACACAAATGATATATGTACATGTGATATATACACACACACACACATACACAAAGTAGCAGTACTACTCAGTTATAAGGAAAATAAACTTGAGAGACTTCTAGGTAAATCCATTCACCTTGAGTCCATACTCTTAAGTGAAATAAATCTGATATGCATGTATAAACATCACTGTCTCCTTGATATGAGAATTTGAAAGCGTAAATAGGAACCAAAATGTACAATAGAAATTGGAAATAGAAAGAAATCATTCAAAAGGAAAGAGGAATTACAGGGGGAGGGGAACACGAAGGAAGGGAAAAGGTAACAAAAGTTAAAAAAGGACAAAGTGGAAATGGAAACAAAGCTTTATAAATAATGAAGAGAAGAGAGGTTGAAGTGAGAGGAAAGGATTAGGAAAAAAGAAGAATCAAAATTTATCATGTACAGGTAGAAATTCCCTATAATGAATATGATCATATGTATATCTAACTTTTATCAATAAACTTGCTCAAATAAAAAATTTAAAAAGTAGAAACAGAAAAGCTTTATGTATCCCCCATAGCACTCACTGCCTGGGGTCTAATTAATTAATTAGCGCATTAATTAATGCAGGCCTTCTTCCCAGCAGACACCTCCTGAGTCCGGGGTTCGCCAGTATCTTTTCTGCCAGCATTCTAGTATTGGGAGCTCTGACCAGGATCTCCCATCAGGCACAGCCTAAGAGATTCCAGCTCCGAGTTTTCACCTTCCATCTTCAAACCTTCCCTACCTCTTCCTCTTCCCACAATCCGGTTCCAAAGACTCCTAAACCACATGAGCAGGCACAGTCAGCAACAGCCCCACCTCTCCGACAGCAAATTCTTGCTTGGTAGTTCTTGTTGCTGAGACAAAATATCCAACACCAAGAGTGAAAGGTGGAGAGGTTATTTAGCTCACAGTCCATAAGAAGCTGACTCCAAGTAAGCATGGCACTGCAAACAGGCATTGCAGAGGAGACACAGTTCGTGCTGGGAAGAATATAGTAAGGTAACTGAGAATGGCACAAGACAAGCCTCTTTCTGTGCCTAATGCTGTATCAGGGTTACAACTGTGCCAAACCAGTAGACTGACTTGGTAATCACCCACGTTTAATTCTAGCACCCTTTATCAGAGCATTGCATCACAAATTAATCACACACTCTAGATCAAGTCACTTCGGAAAGCATCCCACATATGACTGCATGAGGATTGGGAGAACGCCGGGACACAAGGTATGACACAACTATTCCTCTATTTATAAGAGGCTATAGACGGAAATACTTAATTTTCTGTACAAAGTAATAGCATTCTTTTCTTGCTGTACATATTTTTCTTTGTGAGCTTTCAGTTAAGACCTTCATTCTGAAATGTCAAAGATGTAAACTAATCTCATATTTTTTAAAATTTCAGCATTTACACCAACAACAGATTTGCTTGTTTCAGGTGAATATCTGGGGCAAAGAGTAAATTTCCGTTTCTATTCCCTTGTCATATAAATCTAATGCAGTCAAACACATAACAACTGCCAAAAAATTAGTGAAATATAATATATACATATAAGTGTTTGTTTGATTCTGACCTTGCTATAAGACATTATGATTTTCCAGAGATTTGCCTAAAATATTGTTATACAATGACATGTATTTAATCATTTGTTGGACAACTTGACACACTTAAATTTGAGCTTTCTTAATTTAGTAAAAAAAAAAATCCAGCTAATACATAAAAGACTGTGAGGAACAGGAGAAGTACTTAAACCAGAGGAAAGGGTTTATATTTACCTAGCAAATAATCAATGTTAGAACACAAAATGCTGAATGAATTGAGAGGAGAAATTTAAATAGTATACAAAAATAATCAAAGTAGGCATCACTGTAAGGTAATATGATCAACACTCAATCATTGTTGATGAGAATATAAATTAATATAGTCACTTTGGAAGAGAATTTGAAAGCTTACAAAACTAAGCATACTCTTCCTAGGAATCCAGCAACACTATGCCTTGATATTTCCCCAAAAGAGTTGAAAATTTATGCGTCCATAAAATCCTTCACACATATGCTTATATCAACTTTATAAATGTTAAAATCTGAAGCAATAAAAATGTCCTTAAGTACATGAAAGTATAAATAAACTGTGGTGTATCTAATTATGGGTTATTATTCAGCATTAAAAGACGTAAGTAATTGAGCTATTAAAAGACATAGAAGAAATCTAAACACATATTGCTAAGTGAAAGCAGGCAATTTGAAAAGGTTACATAATATATAATTCCAACTAAATGACCTTCTAGAAAAAGAAAAATAATGGAGACCATAAACAGATCAGTGGTTGCCAGGGTTTTAGAGGCTAGGAAGAACAGTCAAAGAGAAAGGATATTCAGGGCAGTGAAAAGATTTTGCAGGATATTATGATGATGGCTACATGCCATTACACCTGGGCCCAAACCCATAGAATGCAAAGTATCAAAGGTGAACCCTAATGTAAACTATGGACTGTCCTTGATGAAGTGTAACATACATTAATCAGTTTTAACAAATATAACACAATGGAGGAGGATGTAGATCACGGGAAAGCTGTACATGTGTGAGACCATTGGAGTATACGGATAATTATTTCACGTTCTTTGCATTTTGCTATGGATCTAAAACTTCCCTAAAAATATCCAACTAACAAGAAGTTAAAATGAACTGAGATTAGAGTTTTCAAAGCATAGCAGTAGAGAATACATAGCAGCAGAGACTGGCAGAGACAAGAAAAGGAGGGCGAGTATTTTAGATAAAAGTCTGAGTGCTTTTAGGTTAACAAACCAAAGAAATCTTGACTCTAGAATTCATTTCCCATCTCAAAGTTTGGGTTTCTGATGAAACAAACTAATTTTTTGAGGGTTTGAAGAATGTATTCAATCTGTGAAATATCCTAATAAGATCAGAGTTTGGTATAATTTAACCACTTGTTATTTGTCATCACTATTTAAAATACAGCTATTTTTTGATGCAATAAATTCATATACATGAAGGTAGGAAAAAGGTGTTTGTTGATTTTAATGAAAGAGATTACATTTAAAATGAATTAAATTAATCATTATTTTCTATATTGATTGATTTTCTGTTAAATAAGAAAACGTAATTCCAATGATAATTGTTCTTAGTGAATTCTCTATTGACAAGTTCATTACTACATATTTAGTAATTCTTTATATATGTATATATATTTTGTACATAAGTAAAGTATATAACCATACTTATATAGAACTTATAAGACAAGTATGGCACCATACATAACAATCTTAATTTCAAATAATTGCTCAAATAATACATTAGGAGTCCTCAAAGATGTTTACAATGTGACCTTTAAATTATATCTGCTTTAAAATAATATAGCAATTCAGTCAATTGGAAATCTTATTTAAACAGTATTTTGAGTACATAATAAATTGGAAAAACTTTAAATATTTTTCAGTATTAAGGCTTTTCATTAAAACTTATTTTATTCACATTTTCTATATATCAAAATACTTCACCTGTCATTTCTAATATGTGTTTTAACTTTTTTTATATTTATTCTTAATACTTTCTCATTATGAGTATTTTTCAATCATTCTAAATATTTTATATATCTAAAGTTCCTGACTACATATTTTATTTTCTTCAAAATTTCATTGATAATTGAGTCTCATTTTCTACATATTTCATTATTTGTCACTCGACTTATTATTTTTTATATTTTTTCCTGAAGCTTAAATAATTTGTTGTGATATGTACTTTTTTCATATAATTATAGATTCACTTGCAGTTGTGTAAATATTGCAGAGAAAGAAATCCTTCATATTCCTCATTCAATTTTGATAAGTAACAAATGTCAACTTGCATAAAATAACCAAAGGAAATTGACATGGAAAGTCTCTATGAACCGGATTCATTTAAGCAGGTTTGTATGTGTTCATTTGTGAGGATGTGTGCTCTGCAAATGACCCTAACAGCAGTGCCAGTCAAGACACTCAGTAATTCTAGCACCAAGACTGCATGTGCTTCTGCCTGTTTCTTCCCATACCTCCTCCACTCTAAGCATTGGCAAGCAGAGCTGTTTATCGCTAACATTTTATATTTCAACAATACTAATTCCTATTTTATGTTTTATAACCTTTTGAAATTCACTTTTTTTATTTAGCAAATTCCTTTGAGAGCCATTCAAGTTGCTGAGTATATCGATAATCTCTTCCTTTACACTGATGAGTAATGTTCCACATATGGATGCAGCAAAGTTTGCAGAAGCATTTATGCACTGAGCAGCAAGGGTTCTTTCTAGTTTTGAACAACTTTGAATAAAGCTGCTCTAATCACTCGTTTACATTACATTCATTTCGTTTTGTTTCTCTGAGATACAGAGCCAATCCTGAAATTATTGGATCAAATGGTAAGCAGATATTTAATTTTATTAAACTCCATATGGTTTCCTAGAGTAGTTATAACCATTCACATATTCACAAGTTATGTATAAATGACTTACTTTCTCTACAACTTTGCAGTACTTTTTGTCACTTTTGTTTTTTTAATTCTAACTTTGCTGGTACATAGGTATTGCATATTGTTATCTTTAAAGTAGGTATTCAGAGTGCAAAATATGAGTGGTCTAAGGCGCCAGAGTCAAGCTCCACTTCCCGCATACAATCTTCAGTGAAATATTCATTCATGGATTTTACCCATTGTTTAATTGGATTGTTTTTATCAGTGTGTTTAACTGTAGAGTGTAGTTATTTTCCCTGTATGCCACATGAAAATCCTTTGTCAACCAAATGATTTTCAAATATTTCCATCAATCTCTAACTCGCTTTTCACCCTCTCAAAGCACATATTGAAGGGAATAAAAACAGATTTTTCAGGGAAAGTATTGATGAGCTTCTTTTTATCAATTTTAATTCTTTTATAAACTGTGCTTTTGTGTCAAGTGTCTTGGAATATTTTCCTTTCTTTTCCTAAAAGAGAAATATATATATAGATAGCTATAGAAATAGATATAAACTTTGTTCACCTTTTTAAAATTTTCATAGCTTCTAGGCACTATCCTTGATATGCCTTGAACTTTTGAGGCCTTTTCTAAAAGTCATCTTCAGTATGATTGATAGATAGGTAGATAGATAGATAGATAGATAGATAGATAGATAGAATAATTAAACTTTTCTTTAAATAACCTCCACTACTGATTTCTATCTACAGTATCTTTTATCAGGAGGCTTCCTCTTAAGTTTCATCATAAATTCGGGGTGCTTGTGTGTTGTGATGAATCCTTTCCTTTCCAAAGTCCCTTAAATTCTACTCAGTTTTCCTAATGTCACTTCAGTGAAAACTTAGGTTCAGTGTTGTCTAAAACCATGGGAATCAGAAGACTGCAGAGCTGAAAACTAACATCTGAGCTAACATCTCTCTGATTTTTTTATTTAAATGCCTTAAAATAATATCCTCAAACTAAGAACTTTTCCTATATTTTCTTTTGTAATAAATTGAATTTATCTCTTATAAAGAATGTGCAATTATATCAACATTATTTTTAGTACATTCTCACTACGTTTTAGTCCCAAACGAAATTCGGTGCCCCGTGTCTGCCTCTTTGTTCCTTACTCTTTCACCTCAAATTGTGTATGGTGGTGCCATTACTATAATACTTTTTAAATATAGGCACATCAGAGCAATTGGTAAAAAGTAGAAACTATGTTTTCGTCAAGAAAACTGCCTACAAATACATCAGGCTGAAATTCTACTCTGCCCTCTGTTCACTGTGTAAGCTATTTAGAATTTATGACTTCAGAAGCATCCCTCATTACTTCTTATCAGGAAACATTTGTAACCACACAGCAACCTAATTTCTCAGGAACAGAATTTATGTTAGAACAAGACCCAGGAGGCACTACCTGGAGAAATCTTACTGCTTCACACATTTTTAATAATTCCTCTTTATGTTACCTCCACAGCTTTGCTTAGTAAACAAAGAATCCCAGAGAGGACCTTTTCATCCCAGTATCTCCCACTGAACCCTGAGGAGGTAGCTCGATAGGAAAGTGCTGCATTGCAAACCACTTAATTCATGTCAGATTATTTTCTCACTGATCATCAAGGAAGGAAATTCGAAGAGCAATACCTGTTTCCTAATGTCAAGGCAGCATTGCTAAAATCTAACAGTCACCTCCTTTAGACCTTAATTCTTTTTTCTTGTTATTTTCTGTTTAAATATCATATATCTCTGTGACATATGTCTATATACAGAGGCTTTCAAAAATGTATACATACTTCAGGAAAGGCATAACGATGTGATGTTTTTCCAACAGATGGTGTTACTTTCATATGGGGCACCTTAGAGGATGCTGTAAATCACAGAAAACCCACTACAATACCGGTCTTCATGACCAAGGTAGCCAAAGCAGTAGTTCATCTAATAAATGCCTGGAAGTGCATGGCTCCAACTTTTGAGCATCATTTGTAATTTTAGAGGTCAAAGGTAATTTGCATTAATCTGAAGATTAATGCAAATTATCTATACACAGTTTTTGTTTTCCTAAAATATGTATAAATTTTTGGATTTCTCTTTCTTTGTCTATGAAATATATGTATGATATATATATATATATATATATATATATATATATATATATATATTTGAATGTGTTTCTGGAAATCTAATGTATGCTAATAGTTCATACTTAAGAGTAAATAATAGCCATATAACATCATCTTGTGTAACTTTATAAATAGCAGCACTAAAATCTAAAGAAATAGACTATCCTACAAAAATCACAAGCATTTAAACAGTTGGAAGAAAGTCATACTTTATTAAATAGTTATATGGCATCATGGCATAGAAACTTGTCTAAATTATTCACTTTTGGCAGTATGAAAGCTAATAATGGAAATAACATTGAGTCATTCAGTGCATGTTCTTCTCTCTGCGTTAGCTTCTCATTTAAAACCACAGACTGTTCATGGCATTTCGGGTCTTTCTTCTAAAAATCTAATCTTGTCTTTGAATCATCTTTTGAAATAAGTTGGCTGCATAATCTTTAAAGAAAAAACTACAATCTTCAATATTGAATTGAAGAAAAATGAATTCATGTCTTTCAATTTTTAGTACCTCTTTACTGAAAATAATTGTTACTTTTTATCTAGTTTATTATTGCAATCAGAAGTACAGAAATATTTCTTTTAAACCGTATTTGAAATAACTTCCGGTCAGAAAGTCCTAAAACGGGAAAATGTAATCAAGTTAATTTGAATTTCCCACCAGAAGAACAAAGTCATTACCCTTCCTGTTCATGTGAGTTCCCTTCACTGGATTCTTAGTTAACCAACAATTTCACTGATTTTGTTGTAGTTAAATCTACAGTTTTTCTTTATGACTATTTTCATTTTCCATGGTTAGGACCCACATAGGTCAGTCTTGTACTGTATTTCCTTTTTTATTTTATTTTTTTTTTATACTAGGTATCAAACTCTAGACCTCGTGCTTGCCAAACAGGTACTTAAGTCACTGAGACTGAGCTAAATACCCCGCCCTTCACATTTCTATTTTAAACATTATTGAATAGCTCATTGAAGGAGTAATTATCCTTCTATTCTCTTTTTTGTAACTTGCTGAAAAAGCAGAGTGCAAATCATAACAATCAAGGTTAAATTTCAGATTTTTTTATTTAAAGAAAAAAAAGCAAAACAGAAAAAGGGTAAAGTAATATAGAGTTTCAAAAGAAATTACTGCTAAGAAATTACTAGTTGATAAATTACGTATTGTCATCTTAGAAATAGTTGTTGAAGTCTCAAAATTAAAGCATAGAAAGTGGACAATCAAACAATGAGAGTGCAAACAGTTCTGTTCAATGATCCAACAAAACTTAGTAATGTGGTTATCTATCTTATACACTTAAACACACATGCAGTTATATTCTTTAGAGCACTTTCCTTCCCTTTTTTTTTACAATAATTATTACACACTCCTACAGTTTTTATTACTTTTTACACTAGCGAGACAATGTGATATTTACAAATATGATTCTTATTTATTTCATTTATGAGGATAGTCTCCAGTGGCCTCCATTTACCTTCAAAGGTCTCAAGATCATCCTTTTTCTAGCTGAGCAATATTCCATTGTATAAAAATAACACATCTTTTTCATCCACTGTGTGGTTGATGGGCATTTGGTTGTTTCCAAGATTTAGCTATTGCAAATTGTGCTGCTATGAACATGGGCACACATATATCACTGTAACATGATCTTTTCATGGGAAAATACCCAGGAGGGGAATAGCTGGATTGAATGGAACTTCCAATCCTAGTCTTTTGAGGAATCTCCATACTGATTTCCATAGTGGTTTCACCAGTCTACACTCCCACCAACAGTGGAGCAGTGTTCCTTTTTCCCACAATCTTGCCAACATTTGTTATCAGTTGATTTCTTGAAGGCAGATTTTCTTTCTGCAATGAGACTCAGTGCTGTTTTAATTTGCATTTCTCAAATGACCACAGATGGTGAACATTTCTTCATGTATTTATTTGCCATTTGTATGTCTTCATCTGAGAAATATGTTTTCATCTCAGATGTCCATTTCTGGAGAGGGTCTTTGAATTTAAGAGGCCTAATTTTTAAAAAATTCTTTATGTGTTTTCACTGGGCAACAAAGGCAAGACAGGAGGCATCTCAATTCCTGACATGAAAATATACTACAGAGCTACTGTGATAAAATCAACATGGTACTGGCAAAGAAATAGACCTGAGGATCAATGGAACAGATTAGAAGATGCAAACACAACTACAAAGACACTCAGTTACCTGATATTTGACAAAGGGGCTAAACTGAAATGTTCACTGAAAGAAGGATAGCCTCTTTAATAAATGGTGTTTTAAAAACTGGCTCTCCACATGCCGAAGACTGAAAGTAGGCCCATGCCTATCACCATGTATGCCTATCAGCAGGAGCACAATGTTGAATTATTTCTTAATATTAAGAAATATAGTAAAATGTAAAATTCACCCAAAAGTTTGTTTTTGAAGGAAAAGTTTTGACTAGGTCAAATTTGGAATGTCCACAAAATATTAATCACATAAATAACCTATAAATCAGACTTGTTAATGAAATAAACTTCAAATAACTTGTCACTTAGTATTTCAAATTCCTACTTGTGCATTCAAATAACAGCTAAAAGGAAACATTGTATCACACAACACCTGTTTATAGTCCTAGAATACCACTTTGGTAAATCAAGTGTATCTTTCTATATCTCTTTCTTTAGTCATTTCTTAATCTCTAATCTGGTAAATGGCTTTCTATAAATAAAAATTCCTATCATTCCTTGTCATTTCTTCTACCTAGAACTTCTTTTGCCTGAGATTAATCCTGTATTGCTAAAGACTGATAAGTGCTCCTCAAATTGAATTTCCTTTCCTAATAAGAACACCATTGCATGAATGCACATTGCTTCTTAAGTATATTTCCAACATATGACTTACATGCAAAAAATATATTAACATTCCAAAAATTTAGTTATGTGGTCAGTTACTAAATCAAGACCAACGTGTGTCTGTTTATATGGGGTAGAGGGAAAAGATCAGCTGACAGAAAGGATATATAATCAATATGTAATTAATGTATCTGCTTTTTTCTTTCTTCTCTCCATACCTTGCTAATTTTTACCATACTTTGGAAGAATGTTTAGGAAATTCACAGTGAACGCAAAAGACTGAAATATTGAGTGTAAAAAGTTCACCTCCTACAAAGCATGCACACTCTGTAGTGTTCCTAACTCAGTCTCAAACTGAGTCTCTTCTCTACTTTCACACACATTAAAAGAACATCACTCCTGTAAAGGTTGTCAGAGTTAGGAGTTCTGGTTTTAATTCAACCCTACATCAGCATGTTAGTCTGTGTCTAAATTACCCCATATACTTAAACCTTATTTTCCATATTGGAAAAAATCTCACTATGGCTGGGTTGGCTCACTGACCCTGGTAAGAGGGAAAGAAGGGAGGGGAGAGAAGGGAGGAGAACTAGAGCAGTGAGACTAGCACAGACCAGCCAGAATGGTGCTGCTTTGGTGCGTGTAATGCACAGGGTTTTGGTGGAAACTCAATGTATATTGTACATTATACAAAACACAAATATGAATACATTCGCTCTTCTGTGAAGCAAAATATATCACTAAGATTTTCTAATTTCTGTTGTACTTTACAATAATTCTTGTTGTCCAGAGATGCAAAGTAATAATCATACAAGGGATTTACTTTCAGGATTTGAAGGACCATTATTAAAATCTACTTCAAATTTAACCATTCCTTGCATAAATTAGTCAAGAGCTTTAGGATTCACTCTTAGGTTTAATTAGTCAAATTAGTGAATTACTCAAAGTGCTAATCATTTTCAAAACTCTTAAACTATTGAATCAGCATCTCCTGAGATTGAGTAAAAGAATCTAAATATAAGAAATGTATTTGCAGGAAGATTTTCACGCTTTGAGAATTAAGGAAACATTGCTTGCAGTGATCTCTCCTCTCCTCTTTCTCCCTCCCTCCTTCCTCTCTCTCCTAGGAGTGAGTCTTCTTTTTATTCAAAGTGTTATGGTTCTGTTTTGGGCCTTGTAGTCTTTTAGTTCTTATATAGTAAAAGGTGAAAGATGGAGAGAAACCAGAGTATAGTTTTTACATACCTATGCAAGTTCTTGTGCTATTTTTTTCTATCAGTGTACTGTGAGAAAAATTTTATTCTATGCATTTATTAACCTACAACAGAAGTTTGCAGTCTGCGCTTGGTGGACTCCTGAAATATCAGTCTTAGAAGTCAAAATAGCATTCATAAGAATATTAAAAAGTCATGTTCTTTGTCACTGGATTGAAATGCTCATTTGCATATAAAAGCAGTAATGGAGAAAACCCCTGAGTACTCTATCACAAGTCAACAATGTGAAAAGAAACCAGTTTCAGAGTCATTATATTCACTACCAGTGTATAATCTCAACTGAAAACAAACAGATTGGAAATTTACCTAAAAAAGAAAAATATTACTTTTATTGAATTGGAACTCTTGGGATCTTTTAAATATTTCATGATGAAATTAAGAAGTATTCTGCTGTGTGTTCAATATTACAGCTGTCTCGTATAACATGTGAGTCATTACTGGAGTTATGAGCTGTTCTCACCATTTTTATCTTGAAGAAACTGGCTTCAGTTTAAGAAATAAAGAATGACCTATAATTATTCAGATTTAAATATTCAGCATGCATATACCTTCAATACAAATGACGTGTGATTCACACTTCAGTACCCTCAAAACTGCCTGTATTCATGATGAATGAAATCTTCAAATTTTCAGTCAGAAACTCAAATTTTGTAAAATTGTTACTTTCTAACACAAGTTTAAATGCTTCTCAAGTATTGTTAGTGAGATTTTTTTAGTGAAACAGGCACTGATAATGGCCATTTACATTTTTTAAATTGTGTAATAAATTCAAACAAACTTGGGACAATCTCTACAATGAAGTGAACAAATATTTTCCAAATGATCAACCTAATGTTAAAGAGCTACAGAGGGTAAAATGTCTTTTGAAAGTTTACAATGGGGCAATGGGTTTTAATGTAGTAGAGATAGAAATTTTATTCAGATTCCACATGAAACTTATTTTCTAGAATCTGCTATTTTTAATTGATAAAAAGCATAGAGAAGAAGATTTACAAGTATCTAAAATAACTATTAAAGGTCTTTTTTCATTTTTAACTACATATGTATTAAAGGCCACAATTTATTCATATACTTCAATCAAAATAACCATTTGTGAATGGATTAATACAGAAGCATTCAGGAGATTCCTGATATCTTCAATTGATTCAGATATTGAACACTTACACAAAAGCATAAAAATTCCATTCTTTTTAGTATTTTTTGTTTTGGTAAAGGTAGTTGGTTTTATCATATGATACTTATCTTTACATGGAACTATTTTGATATAACTTTAATAAATTAATATTGTGCTCATTTTTAGAAGTCTCAAAAATTAATTTCACTTTTCTAACCTTAAAAATGATACAATTATATTTTCACAGAGCATTTTTGAGTCCTCAATTATTTGTTCATGATTTATTGACTGGACTGTACTATATATTATACTGTTTAGTTCTAGCTACATGTCAAACTGCCACAATTATAATAATTCTTACTCTATACCTCTGAAATGACAATTTTATTTTAAATTTGGTAGTGACTTCAAATTTAATGATTACTGTATTGTAATATTTGTTATTTCACTATCAAGATATTACATTAAATACTTCTCTGTATTTTCTAACATTTAATAAAAGAATGAATAATTGGATCAATTTCCCCATTCAATAATTATTTAAAACTGAAAACTCATATTAATAGTATGAACTATCACAAATGGTATAATAAATGTAGGTTGAAAGCAGGCAGTAATGTTGTAAATACTCGGATCTCAGGTTGATCACAGAAAACAAAGGTCAACAGTCACCTAAACTCTGTGACTGAGAGTTATCGAAGCGACATCAATCAGCAGCAGCATAAGATGCTGTTTTAGTTCAGAAACATTTAAAAATCTTTGCAAAAGTATGAAAATTCACATTATTCGAACTCCAGGAAACAAGCAAAGACTTATAGAAGTCAAACAAATGTTGGTCAAATAAAAAGCAATTAAAAAAAAAAAAAGGAAATATCTGTGCAATTTTATATGCCCTTGTCCCAGCTTTCTACTTGGTTTTCTGGTTATCTTTATTAGCAGCCTACACAACGGAAACCCAGTTTCTGTTTCTTAATGGCTTATATTACTCTTTAAAATATTACCATTCAAAAAGTGGGTAATGCCATCTCATCTGTCTTGGGATTGTCTTCAGGGGTCACACACACAACTTTTCACTCAAAACATGCAAACGCCCTTAGGGAAATTTTGAATAAGAACGATAGCACAGAACGCATCAAAAAAGATCAGTTTTTTGCTTTCTTCTCAGTTCTCCATTTTTGTTTTATTCTCAAGCCACATTTAGAGTAAATATTTGATAAAAAAATAAACAAAATACAAAACATAATAAACACATTCAAAAGCAACAGACACTTTCGAGATTACACAGGACACAAGATTTGAATTTCCAAAACTAGTTCAGAAAAGTCTACTAAATGAAAAAACAGCTAAATGTACAGTAGGCAACAAAACCTTGTAGAAGGTGAAGAATCTACTTGATTTTTCAGTGCAAAATTTCAAATCATTTGAAGAAAAGTGAAAGTATGGTCTTTTAACAGGAGATACTAACAAACTTTTCATTTGAATGCGAATATCTTCCTTATTAGACAAAGAACTCCTATCAATTGTACTAAGTAAGAAAATAGAGGTAAAAGAAACAATAAACACAAAGCCAAAGAGACCAGAACAATGCATGAAAAGGTTTAGACTATCAAGAAAGACAGAAGTTATTTTTTGAAAGTCTTAAATTAACATACTCACAGAAGGTTTAAGCAGATTTGAATGAACAGAAGAAAGATCTAATGAACTTGAAGAAAGGTCAGCTGAAATTACCAGGTATGACAGAAGACACATAAAAGAAGACAGAAAAATGAACACAGCTTAAAGGACATGTGGAACAAAATGAAACTTGCCAACATATGTATAATAAGAATCCTAGAAGAGTAAACAAGAAAGTGTTAGAAAGAGCAGTTGAAGAAAGGGTGACCAAACATTTCCCGAACTTGACAAAAAAGATGGATTTTACTCCAGTAAGGAGAAACAATTACAGATATATTCTGAGATACACTATGCAAAAATTATTGAATGTTAAGGGTTAAGATCTACGCTGCCAAGTAGGAATCTACTTAATATACACAAGGGATTTATACTAAGTTTAACAACAGATATTTCATCAGTTATTATGGAAGTAAAAAGATATTGAAACTGGCCAATTTAGTTCCAGGTGTGGGACATATATATCTGTAGTCCTAGAATAATGAGTTAGAAAGATTGCAAATTCCAGCATAGCACAGGCAATTTAGAGACTTAGTGAGACACTGTCTCAAAATAAATAATATGAAAAGAGATGGGGATATAACTCAGGGCAAATGTTTTCATTTGTCAGGGAAAGAGAAGAAGAAGAGGAAGAAGAAGAGGAGGAGACTGAAGGAAGAGAAAGAAAGAAAGAAAGAAAGAAAGAAAGAAAGAAAGAAAGAAAGAGAAAAAGAATCAAAGAGGAAAAAGGAGAGAAGAAGGAGGAAGAAGGGGAGGACAGGGTAGATTTTTTAAGTGCTTGAAGAAAAGAGCTACCCAAAAATTCCATATCCATCAATACCATTTTTCAGAAATGAAGGACACTTTAAGACATGATAAGAATAAATGAAAGGGACATTACAGGTTGATTTGCACTCTAAAAGTTTTTAAATAAAATGCTTTAGGATGAAGTGGCTGGATACATGACAATTAAAAGAACAGGCAAAGGCAAAAAACACTAATAGTTAATCATATAAGTAAATATAAACACCAGTATTGCTGTCCATTTATATTACAACTTTTCTTTATTTTCCTATATGACTAAATATTAATATATTTAGAATTAGAATTAATCTAAACTAGACTTACGACTTTAAGACTTTTAGTACCCAATTTAACCACAAAAATGTCAAAGGAAATGAGAAGAGAATAAAAATAGTACATTATAAAAATCAATTAGACATAAAAGCATTTAAAGAGTTGAGGAATTCTAAAAGGTAAGAGACATGCAGAAAACAAATGTCAAAATTAAAGACGTTCTTAATTATCAGCAATTACTTTAAATGTAAATGAGAAATGGATGTAACTTGAGACTAAATTAATGCATGAATTAGATCATACTCACATGTGCAAATATTCTATTGTCTCTCTAGTGTAAAAAACTGAAAGCATAAATATGATCCAAAATATACAGCAGATACTGTGAAAGTGAAAAGAAAAGAGACTCCTTGAAAGGAAAGAACAACTAGATAAGGATAAGGGGAAAATAAAAAAGGAAAAAGATTACATGGATATACATATACATGTATATACATGCTAGAAAACTATACTACTAATTATATATGTATATATATTATATATATACAAGCTAAAT
>PVJX010037773.1:0-16750 GCA_004027295.1 Dolichotis patagonum
CAAAATATTAAAGGCAACCAACCAGCAAAGATCATGGAAACTGGATCCCACAGCTGCTACATGACAAAAACAGAAGTAAACTAAGAATAACAGAAGTTAAAGAAAAGGCAGTACAAGGATCTGTTTGCAGAAATAACAGAGAAAATCCCAAATACAGGGAAAAATTTCATATGCAGTAAAGGAGGCAGCAGCAGTTCAAATATCCATCAAATGTCCCCCATGGCACATGATGGTTAACATCTCAGAAGTCCAACAAGAGGCCAGAATTTTAAAAGCCGTTAGAGGAAATGAACAATTAAGTATAAATGTAGGCCTCCTGCAAACTCTGTAGATTTCTCAGTACAAATTATAAAAGGTAGGAGAGCTCAAAGTAAAACAACTTTCAAATCAGATTAATATAGCCTGCAAAAATATCTTTCAAGTTTTATGGAAAACAAAGACTTCTTGGGGCAAAGAGCGCCTTGAGAAATTTATGACCACACACTAGCTCTACAAAATGTACTCAGAAGAAAATAAGGCAAACAGTAGTAAACAACACAGTAGGATTAATTCATCAAGCAGCATGAAAAGATAAGCAAAAGGGAAAAAGAAAGGAAGAAGCAAAATTGGCCCAATGACCAGAATCAGTCAATAGCTTTCTGTGGTAACACTGGTAACACTGGGGCTGGTGATATACCTCAGTGGTGCAATTGCCCTTCTGACACGTGTGAGGTTGTGAGTTCCATCCCTGGTTCAATGAAAAAAAAGTATGTATGTATATATATATATATATATATATATATATATATATATATATATACACACACAGAGAGAGAGAGAGAAATGCAAGTCAACAGGAAGAGAAAGAAATTGTAAATATATATATGCATGGATGCACCCAGTGTTATAAAACAAATACTGCTGGACATAAAACGATCAGATAAACATCAACACAATCAGACTGATGGATTGTAATACCCCACTGCCACAGTTATAAGAATCATGGAGACAAAACATCAACAAAGAAATTTCAGAATTGCGGTTTTTAATAAATGGAGTTGAGAGATATTTACAGTCTCATTGTAATGCTGGATGCCTGCAGCTACATGTGCAAATATGGAATATGCAACAGCAAGAGTGACCACTGGTGTCTTAATGTAAGGTGCTTCATCAATGTTGGATTACAGTGCTGTGGAAATGTGGTTTCATTGACTGATAAATGTACAAATCTGATGCGGAATGTTGAGAGCAGAGAAGCTGTGTGTGTATGTTGGGAAGCAGAGGGCAGACATAAAACCTATGTAAAACACAGGGAAAGAAAAATGGAATTTTCTGCTTAATATAAATTGCTTTAATATTGTCTGTGAAAAAAACAAAAAATGAATAAACTGAAATCAGAGCAAAAATGTGAGCTCTCTATAGTGTTCCACTCAACAACAACATCCATGCATCCACCCACACATATATACCTACATACTTTTCACCACACACCAAACTTTCTTCAATTTAGACCACACACTGGCCCATAGACCATGGATAAATGAACAGAAAAGAGTCTAAATAATCAATGCATGTTATTAGATCCTACTGCAATCAAATTGGAAATCAGTGGCAAAAGAAACCACAAAAATTATGCCAACACATGGAGATTATTAGTACACTGTGAATAATCAATAAGTCATAGAAAAAAAGAAATAATTACACAGTTCCTATAATACAATGATGGTTGTTGTACTTCATACCAGTATCTGTGTGACAAAGTGAAAGCAGTCCTAACAGGAATGTTTGCAGCTGTAAATGCCAATATTAGAATAATGAGATGAGTCTAAATAACCTAATGATGCTTCTCAAGATTGTAGGAAACTAAGAACAATCCAAATCCACATCTGGAACAAGGAAAAAAATATGAAAATCAGAGTAGAAAATAATGAAATTGAGACTATGAATACACATAAATTAACAGTAAACTGAATATTGTTTCTTTGAAGGGATAAAGTTGAAACACATGTAGCCAACATTACCAAATGAGGTAAAGAATAGACCTAAACCAGATCAATTAGAAATGAAAAAGATGAAATCGCAACAGACACCATTGCCATCTAGGAAATTACAGGTAACTACTTCGAAAACCTGTATTCTGATAAATGGGCAAGCTAGACTGAATAGACTCCTAGACATATATCAATTGAACTAAGAAGATGTAAATACCCTGAACAGTTACAATAGTCAATAAATTGAGGTACTAATAAAAAACAGGGTAACTAAGAAAAGCCAGAGATGATGGATTCACTGCTGGATTTCACAGGATCATCAAGGAAGAACTAATACCAACACTTCATACACCTCTTTTTTGAATACTGTTTTATCTTAAAGAGAATAAAACCAAGCAAAATTAAACAGAATAAAGCCAAGCAAAACAAATCAGTGTAAGTGGTATAGAATTTCAAAAACAATATAATAGTAAATCCAAAACAGCTACCATAATATATCTTGTTTTCTTTGAAATAACTGCCCATACCATTAGATATAATAAAATCAAACAATACAAAGCTGAATAAAAGCCAAACCAGCAAAACAATGAAAATGATACAGGATTTTAAAACAGGACAATAGGGAATTAACAATGGCTACCACCCTCAGAAGGAGATACCCATGGATGCTATACTGTGTATGGTTATCCTCTAGATGATCAAATTCTGTGCTTTTGACCTGCAAAGTCAATGAAACACTGAACACTACAAGCATTAAGGTGTGTTTTATTTCAATAGCTATCATCTCAGCCTTTGTTTCTCTGGATCAGCTGGTTGTTCCAAGGAGATGTTATTGGCTCTTCTTATATCTCAGCCATGTACCAGAGCGGCTGCCATCTGGCTTCACCCTGCATCCTGCAAATGGTGCTCACTCACAGGAAGTAGTGGAATTCTTATTGTCCTGCCGTGGCCCGTGAATGGTGCCAACTAACAGGAATGGGTTACTGTGTGGCTGTCCTCCTCAAGGCCTGTGCATGGTGCTGAGTTACAGGAAGTGACTGGCTGCTTGTTCTCCCTGTGGCCCATGAATGGCTTCACATCTTTTTCATCCATTGCTTGGCTGATGGGCATGTGAGTTGTTTCCAAGATTTAGCTATTACAAATTGTTGTTATAAACATGGATGCACATACGTTGCTGTGGTATGATGTTTTTAATTCTTCTGTGAAGACACCCAGAAGGGGAATAGCTGGGTCCAGTGATACCTCTAATCCTAGCTTCATACTCTCTCTTCTTTTTATCTTTCCCTTCCCATCCTCCTGTGGCTCTCTGACTTTTCTGTCTTGGATGCACTTTCTGACACCCACTTTGTATCCTTTCCTGGTTTCTGGTCTCTCCCTCTGCTCACTCTGCTCCCCCCTCTTCACTGTATAGATTCTCCTGTCCTTTAATCTACTATTCCTAGCCTTTCTGATTTCATTTGCCCTCTGCCTTGGGCTTTTGCCTGTTTCATCTCCAAATATTGTTTCATTTTAAAATTCCTTTTTGCGTTTGCTCACTTTTCTATTTACCTGTCAGTGTTTTTTCCTTATTATTGTTTTCCTCTTTGTTCCTCTCATCTCCCATTCCACTCCTGCCCTCTTCATCTCTCTCCATTTTTGAACCTTGCATGTACACATACACATGCACACACACACACACACACACACACACCTGCTCACACTGTTTTATCTGTTGCTGGGGATGTCACCATTCATCTCTCCATCACATATTTTCCCTCTTTCTACTTTGAGTTTATCCTTGAGTCCTCTTTGTCCTAATCTCTTACTCTCATTCTAATTCTCTTTTTTCTCTTCATGCTCACACTCATGCCCTACATCACCTCTTTTTGCCACCTTACCCTGTAAAACTCACCTTCTTTTCTTCACTCTGTCTCACTCCTGACTCTTTCTCTGCACTTTTTATTCTTTCCCCACCCACCTCTGTCTTTTTACTTCTTTGGTGTGTGCTCCTGTTATGATGCAAAGCCATTTTCTATCACTGATAGTCTCCCTAAGACCTCCAGATACCATCTCCTTACTTCTCATTTGTCCTCTAAAAGACTTGAACAAGATACATGGCTCTTAGGTTTCTTACCAAATATTCATCTTTCACACACCTCTATGCATGAGAAGTTCTCTCTTCCAAGACAAATATGTGATTTCCTGTTTTCAGAGACTGAGCATAACAATTGCACACACAGTGTACAGGTGGACACTAACCTACAAAGGCACACAAACATATCACAACACTGGGTGCACTCAAAGGCCACATGCAAAAACGGATATGCAGATACTTCCGCATATGCAGAACCACACAACACACACAAACAATACATTTGAGAAAGTTTTAGATGAATGGCCCCAAATGTAGTCTTTAAAAATAATACGGCTGCCATAAGTCATACAGTGACAAGTTATATACAAGATCTAAAATGTAACAGCACATGAGTGATAAGTGAATACTTACATAAAATTCAACACAAATGTAAAAGTAATTCCTATTCATTTGAATCATACGACATGGAACAAGCTAATACAAACAAATTCCCATATGGCCCTCATTGAATTTAGAATTCTTATAGAATACTGAAGTTCACTTTCAGCATCTTTCTTTAGCTCATGTTTCAGGTTTCCCTTTGATTTGGATTTTAGAAAGCATTGTTATTATTCTTCCTAATTGAGAGAAGATATACATATAAGAGAATTTTACTAAGGCTTTTAACTAGGTTTCTGATATTTCTACGACATTCATGAGAGAGTTGCATTAAGCTCCTGGAGGACAAAAGGCTCATATGAGCATGTTTTAGGGACTTGGTGATAAACCACAGCAGGGTGTAATACTTGCAGTAGAAAAAATTCTGCACTGTGACTGAAGGCAGACAGCATGGATGGGGACTGTATTTTGTTAAATGATGCACAACAGACTTTGGGATGAGGGTATTCAGCTTGGGGAGAGAAGCCCAAATCCTCTGCATTGTGGAGACAGCTGGTGATGATTAAAGGACTTAGTGACTCAAGACAGTGAAAAATCTCAGACAATACATGGATTTTTTATGATGTGTTTAGGTGACTGTCTTACTTCCTAAGTGGAAACAATGGATTTTGGATAGACCATGGTCACAGTGCATGAGCACAAAGGTGCAGAGTGTAGGAAAACATGTATTAATAAAGGCAGCCACAGTTAGCAACAAGGTGCTGGGATGATGAAAAACGGCCAGGTACACTTGAAGGGATGTAGCTGATGGTGTAAAAATGTACATATGTGCACACCAGGCCGAGGATGCTGTTTGTGGCTCTGGTCACAGGAGAGGACCTGGAGACAGCTCTGAGCTGATAGATGTATCGGACCTGCTGCTTGTGCTTGTGCAGCGTGAGCACCATGGAGCTGCTGGCACAGAGCATGAGCCCCATGCAGAGAGCGTCGCTGATGGAGAATAGTGCAGTGGTTACAGAGTACAAAACTTTCTCATATGCTGGACCAGAGCAGTATGAAATGTCTATTTTATTTGTGATGTTTTTGTTTTTCCATTTGGCAGTCACAGTTACAGGAAAAGTGAGATTCAGCAGCATGTGCAGCGGCCAGCAGAGGACCACAGCAGTGCTCACATGCCTCTTGAATTTTACATTCAACTGTGCCCACCTGGATCTCCTTGGGCTGATGGTAATGGCCTGGAAAACACTCAGAAGACAGGTGCTGCCCATGGACACACCCCTGCCCACCCTGTGTATGTAGAAGACAAGTTTGCATCCAACATCACTGAGGAAGTCTTCCAACCCTAAAGCTGCCATGGTCTCTGGGATTCCTCTGGAGACAATGACCAGAATGTTGGCCACTGTCAGGTGCCCAAGGATCAAATCTGTGGCTGTTGAGCTGCATCCACTGAAGTAATGGAATAAACACTGACTTAACATAACTAAATTTCCCAGCACTCCAGTGATGATGTGGAGCAGGAAGGCCGTTTCAATATGCACAACTGTAGAGGACATTCTCTCCTTTACCATGGTTAGTGGTACTGTTCTTAAACAGCAAATTTTGCAGGAACATATGTGGTGGTAATATTTTTTTAACTTAGAATTAAACTGAAAAATTTACTGTAATTATTTGTTTGTAAAATATATTTTCCCTTCTTCACACATTTCCCAAGTTTGATGTGCTTATTGCTAGAGCATGTCCAACATATGGACCACAGTCACACATTTGTTACATGTTAAGTTAACCACAACTTGATTCAGTCACTACTATCCTCCTCCTTTTGACTTGGAGTGGTAAGTAGCCACAGTGAGCTTGCAGTGTGTTCAATTCAGTAATAGAGGAGTGGCTTTAAACTAGGATCACTTATTGTGACTTTGACCTTCCCTTATAACATCAGATAAGATACTATTGAAAACTGTATTACCCTAGTTCACTTCTGTTCTTCAATAATAAAAGATGTGCTGTTGATTCTAAACACAAAGTTTTTCATTTTTAATTTTGATGAGAGCTGTTATTTTACTGATAAGATATTTTCAAGAACAGTGAGTGAATTTTGAGAAGTGTTATGAATATGCACACAGGGAGTAAATTTGTTATATCTGTACTTGATTTACTGAATGTTCATAAGTATTTGAATAGTAACAGAATTAGCCATATGCTTTCTGCCCAAAGTAAAAGTACATAAATCATAGACCCATATTTGTTATAGACAAATATTTATTATCTGGAAAAGGATAAATAAATAGCAGTAAGTTGTTATGGATCCCATTTAATCAGTCTTCTTCAGAAAATTCTTTTTCTGAAATGTTTTAGAGAAATAAATGGAGTTCTACTGATTATGTGTTTTGAAAAATATTAAACTGCAACACAGTGATGTAAATGATAATGGGCAGCAAAGAACTAGGCACAGTTAAAGTGTGACATAGAAGAGACAAAGACATTAGTAGTAATTTGATCACAGAAAATATTATATGTTGTCCCATAATAAACACTGAAAATGTAAGTTTCCACAAATTGTTTGTTTTTGTAAAGTCAGAAGGAAGATTTGCAAAGCAATTATAACAAAGTACTAGCATTTTACCAACTCTAGCATATTTACCATACAAACATCATTACTGACTCAATTAAGAAAACCACATCTCAGTAATAGTATTAGATCTACCATTATTCTATGAATTTTTATACAAAAAATTGGATGCCATAATCAACTCCATTGCATACATTACCCCATGTTCAGAAATATGTGGAAACATAATAAAAACTATTTTGTGACTGCAAAGAGACTGATGTTCAAGTTAGAGTTGCCAATATCAAGAAATTCATACTTATTTATGCTTTTACCCAGCCCCAGTCGTCTTCAGTAGCAATCATCAGCAGTTACTGGGGCTCAGCCTATGGTACTGGTCCGCCTTATGCCCACAAACCCTGCCCAAATCTGAGGACCACTTTTTTGCATGTGGCTTGATACCAATCAGCCTCCTCTCAAGAAAAAAGCCATCTCCAGACAACAGCAGTTTCCCAGGACCTGTTGCTTTTGCTTCTTGGCAGATCTTCCTTGCAGACTGAAAGAGAAAACACTCACCTCAGCCCTTTCTGCTCCCAGGCTGGTAAAGCCAGGGTGACAGGTAGATAGGCTATGGTATGTGGGGGAGGGAGAAGGCCAGCCACATATAAGCATGGATGATTCTATAACCTCATCTCCCCACGGTATCAAAATGATTTGTTTTCCTGTGGCATCAATGATAGTGCAGTCTTTGGTGTTGTGTATCTGAAAAGTTTTCCCTAATTCCAAATTCCCAGAAATAATTAAAAGTTTCCTGTTTGTGGTTAAGCATCTCCAAGGAGTATGTGGTGCAGGTCCTCAACGCTGATCACTCTCAGGCAGGTAGATTCTTTTGCCAAAGGCTTTAACTCCATTTATTGAGATCACATGAATTTTGTCCTTGCTTTTCTTTATGTGATGTTTAAAATGTGTTGATTTGTATATGTTGATCCAGGTTTGCACCCCTGGAATGAACCCTGCTTTGTCATGAGAGATGACATGTTTGGTGATTTGTTGCATTCTGTTTGCCAGCATATACTGAGGATTCTTGAATGTTTAGATTCATTACAAATATTATCCTGTAGTTTTCTTCTTCAGTTGTGTTCTTGCCTAGTTTTGGAATCAGGATAGTGCTAGCTTCTAGGAATTACTATGGAAATATTCCTTCTCTTTCAATTTGATTAAACATTTTGAGGACTGTTGACATTACATCCTATCTAAGGGTTTTGTGGAACTCAGCAGTGGATCCATCAAGTCCTGGAATTTTCTTAGCATGTAGGTTCTTTTTTTAAGGCCTCAATTAAAATTCCTGTTATTGGATTGCTCAGAATTTTAGTATCTTCACCACTACATTTTGGTAATTCATGTGTATAGAGTTTTTGCATTTCTTCAGATTTTTCAATTTTGTAGAGGATAATTTTTCATGCAGTTTGCTAGTGATTCTGGACTTCTCTGCTGTCTATTATGATTTCATCTTTTTCACTTTATTATGGTCACCATCTCTGTAGTTATCTGAGAGATTGTTTCTGATCTGACGTTTTTGTACCCTCATTTATCTGCTTTGTTACCTCTGTGGTTACCACTTTATAGTCCATGTGGGTGGCTTTTGGATTGTTCCACCTCATGTTTCCTGGTTTGTCTTGGTAAGCTGCAAGTTGAGGGCTTCATCTTGCCTAAGTCTTTTCATTTTTAATGTTTTTAAGGTTTAATTACTCATTTGATGCTTAAAAATGCTTATGGCAGGTGGATTTATTACTTCTAGTTAGAACACATAGGAAATGTCTTTATTTCAGAGATGTCTTCCAGGTGTATTTGGCTTTGGGTTTTGAGTCTGTTTCAAGAAACTATCTTTTCAATTTATTAGGGTTGAGGTTGCTGCCCTCTTGGCCCAGCCACTCATTCTTCAGCACTGGCTCACAGTGTTGTTAATGACCATTACATGTTCTCAGTCTTGGCATACTAGGAAAAACAACTGGTTAAAACAATTATATCACTTTTAATGTAGTACAGCCCACAATGTCAGTAGCATCAGAGACAGCCTAGAAAATGACAAACTGTGGCAATTATTAATTTTTCATGTTTAACTGTATGAACTAGATTTGTATTTATATAACAAAGTCTACAACAAGCCAGATAATTGTTTATGGTTAATATGCCCTCAATATGGCAATTTAACCAGACATAATGGTGCATTCTTCTAATGCCCACAATTGGGAGGCTGAGGTATGTGGGTCAGTATTAGTCTGAGGCCGGCCTAGCCTATATAGTGAGTTTATGGCCAGGCTGGAATATATAGTGCAATTCTATATAAAAAAAATATGGTGATTTTTGCCCTCAGGTTAGAAAATTTAAAAGGTTAGGTGGCAAATAGGGGAATAAATGACAAAGAGATTAGGAGCAAGGCAGGCAGACAAAGAAAGCTTATGCAAATTTCAGGACACTGGTGAAGAAAACAGGAGGGAAAGAGAAGAAATAAAAATAACATAACAGATTCATGAATTGTGGGGGAAGAGAACAAGAAGTCACCAAGAAGCAAGCCATCCCTGCAGATCAATGCCATATGTGGGCCACTGAGGGGACAGCTAGATGCCAGCCCCTTCTGGTGCATGGGCTAGGAAACAAGAAGAGCCACCCCTACCACAAGCGACCTTCTGATCTGTAGAAACACAGGATGTGATGATAGCTATTGAGGTGATATACAATTTAATGCTTATAATGTTTAGTGCTACAGTGACTTTGCAGGTCTAAAGATGGTAGTCTGATCATGTCTTCAAAGGATAACAACATACAATGTAGCATCTAAGGGGAATATCCTTCTGAAGGTGGTGACCATTGTTAATTCCTTATTATCATGTTATGAAGTCCTGTATCATTTTCATTGTTTTATTGCTTTATTCATTGTTTCATTGTTTTATTCTGTTTAGGTTTGTTTGATTTTACTATATCTGATGGTATGAGCAACTATTTCAAAGATAACAAGATATATTATGGTAGTATTTGCATTTACTATTATCTTGTTTTGAGGTCATTTACTGCATTCACAATTTTGTTTTTATTGATTGTATTGTGTTCTGTTTTGATTTTTACTATGTCTGATGGTAACTGCAGCTATTTTGAAGATAACAAGAGGCATTATGGTAAGCACTGTTGATGTTGTATTGTTTTGAAGTCCTATGTTGCTTACATTGTTTTGATTGGATTTTTTCTGCTTTATTTTGCTTGGTTTTATTCTCTTTAAAATAAAAAAACAGTAATAACAATAACAAGAAAACTAGAAACAATGTTCTTGCTAATATAAATGCAAGAATAAACAAGAAAAAGAAAACAACCAAAAAACCTCCAAACAAAAAACCAAAAAGCAAAATAAAGGAACAAAGGCAGAAATGTGTCACTGGTAGACAAGAGTGGGCAGACAGAGCCTAGATCTGTGTTGATCCATCCCAGTGAGCAAGGAACAGATTTATGGTAGGATACTGGATAATTCTAGTGAAACCTCACTTTTAGCTCCACTGAAGTTCAGGCTGTCTTTGCCTGCACCAATATTTCCAAGAGTGCTCTATTATGTTTTCCAACAGATTGAGTGTTTTTTTTTTTTCATTATTCCTAGCTGAGATCCTGTCTTCAAGGTCTGGAAGTCTGTCTTCATTTTCATCCAAGTGCTTTCATCAGCTTTCAATGGAAGTTTTAATTTCCTGGATATCTGTTTGAATTTGTTTCATGCATTCTACTTCTTTCCTGTATTGATCATTCAGTTTCCATCTTCTTTCTCTCATCATGTATTTTTTATGTATCACAACTCTAGATTTGCATAGCAATTCCTTTATAAATATTGACATATCTTTTTCACCTGAGAAATTATTTCTGATATGATTTCCTCTATAGCCTCATGGATTTTGTTTCTTCATTTCACTTGCTTTCATTTCAGAAATTTCAGGTGTGTGTGTTCCATTTTGCTTTATCTTGCTGTCTCCTGGAATTGTGCTGGGTGGGCTGGAAATTTGTGATTTCATTTTTTATTCTTCACCTTATTACTCTCTACTTGAAAATAATTATTTTGTTTTCTGGATTGATCCTTTTAAGTCAAATCTTCTCTAGGAAATGTCTGTACCTCAGGGGTATCTTCTGTACCTTGGAGGTTCCTGGCTTGTGTGTTCCAAGATCATACCTTCCAAATTAATTAAGAGTGAAAAGTTGATATCTGTCTGCCCTAGTGCCTAGTTCTTTGGTGCTGGTGGGTGGTGAGATTGTTACCCTGGAGCTTCCCTGTGTTGCTGAAGCAGAGAGAGCAATGATTACTACACATACGACATCCTAGCCAACATAGTATAAGTAACAATAACAATAAGCACAATTTAGAAACTGAGAAAGCATGGTAGCCATCAGTTTTGTACCTTAAACCATCAGAGGAAAACCCATAATTATGTAACACAACTGATTGTAAATTGGGAGCTTGTGTTCGAAGTGTTTCTCCTTGGTAGAATGTTTTTCCCCTGTCGTGGGGAGATTTAAGAACAGTGGAGAAAGCAAAGGTAAGTGAAACAATGTGAAAGCAATGCTGGAGGATGGAAGATCATCACACAGACTTTGGGAAACCAGAGGGGAGGGCAGAAGAGAGAGAATGAGGGAGGAAGCAAGAAATTATCTCAACGTGGTCTCTGCACTTGGGGTTTGTGGCTGGAGTTCTGTGCCACCATTTAGAAAATAGGAAAACAGTGAGAAAGAAAAGAGAAAATAAAAAGAGGAAGAAAGAAAAACAAAACAAAACAAATGAAAAGAATCTAAAAGCAAAAGAACAAAACAAAACCAACAGAAAAGAGAGAACAAAGGAGGCCTCACCTGCCTGTTTCTGTTGTGTGTCTTTGTTCCCAAGCACTATGCTGGGTCACCTGACTCTGCACCTGTTAATTAGTATTGTTGATACTTTGAACTTGTCACACCACCAGTCCTGCCTGTGCATCCCCTGCAGACTAATGGGGACCCTACTATGTCACTGGCATTTCCTGTTTTCTCTGGGCCTCCTGATGAGTTCACTTCAGTCATGGCAGCAGTGAGGGTGTTGCAGGACCTGGTTCTGAACCACAAGAAAGATACTCTGAACCAAAGTGTTGGAGGGCCTCTCTTTATTCCACTGATGGGCTGGAGGGAACCCAGTTCCAAATCTGTAACCCTGGGTCAGCTTCAGGCTTTGATAATACAGGTTGGGGAGTAGGAGTTCCATAATCTGATAGCAAGCTAGTTTATAATTGGTTACAGAGGCTGGGTCACATGTTGTCATGCAGACTTCTTCTGGACAGGAGTGGATTGTCAGTCATAAGGAAGGAGAATTTTGGGAGCCTGTAGGGGTGGATGACATGGAGGCAGTGAAGTGAGTCCTTGATTGGGCTGGTCTATCCTGGGTAGAAAGTCCTGAGAACAGGCTAGCAAAACAGAATCTACCTTTGTGTACACACAGACAACATGGCGCTCTTTGGTCACACCAGCCTGGGACAGAGGATCTAAAAACAACAGCTAGAGGCAGTCAGTCAAGGCTGGGTCTAGAAGTTTAAGTGTGTGGTGGGCTGGGTGAGCTTATCTTGTCTCAGCACTGAGTCAGATTGACAATTAATTTGTTAGATTTCGAAAACGTCTGTTAAAGAGGGAGGGACCATTTTCAGGGTCATCTAGTGTGGTTCACCAGGATCCTGGGGGCAGAGATGGGAATGGAAGGGGCCACTGTCCTCCGTGCTCCGTGATGCTCTCATGGATCCCCCTGGACGTAGAGACCTCTCAGTCTGTTCTTAAGATGCCATCCTGTGGTTACCACAGAGTTTTGTGATATGAACCTATTGTATAATCTGAGCACTGTGAGATGTTTCATGTTTATATTTTTAATATACATCTGCGTTTTTTCTAATAAAATTAAAAATTAAATCTATGATTTTCTGTGGGTAAATATGAATATTTTTTGTGTTTTCTCATTCTAGTTTTATATAGACATGTAAGTGCTTTTTAATATTTTCATTTTGTATTTTGCTGTATTTATTTATATTTTATGTATTTTTTTAACTTATAACCTCCCTGTTATGGTAGAATTGTAACCAATTAGAGTATTGATTCTTGTAGATTATGCTCCAGAGTATCTCATTAAAGACCTTTGGCTTTTCATTTTGCATATTGTAATAAATATTTTAATTATTCCTTATTATGTGACTTCAGATATGACATCTATGCCTACATTGTATCTAAATCTATCTAGTTAGCTGTCTGAAAACTGTTGATTTCTCACAAGAGCATGTCAATGGCCATTTGAATGCCTCCAGTACAGTGGTACTTACTTGAGGGAATATGACTATACAGTGTACTTTCTGAATTTAAGTTCACCCATTTCCACAGAACTTTATAATTAGTTTGCAGAAAGTTGCATTTTGGCTTCTAATGGATTTTAATATCCACTGTGGCATGACACCCTCACTTTCTGTCTTTCTTGGCTTTCCCTGGTAGGTGTCTTTCTGCACTTTCAATCAAAATACAGGTGATGGTGCAGCTTGGGAGACAATGATGTAGGGAACAAGGATTGTGAAGCAAACAGCTTCTCATGGGTGCAAAACATCTGGGGACCCACATACTTTCCTATCATTCTCCCCAGGCTCAGTTCTCCATGTTCTCTGCCTCTTTCTTATGTGACCCATGTGCCCATGAGGATGGAAAATGACAGTCTCACCACACATTCTCTGCTCTCTGGAGATGCCCCACATAAAGGAGAAACTTTTAATTGGTCCTGGGAATTTGAAACGAAGAAAAAGTTTTCAGACAAGCAACAGTGAAGAACATACTGTCATTGTGTCACCATGGGAGTGACCATGTCTGTCCTTGGGGAGGTGAGGTGACGGCACTACCCATGTTTATCTCTTTGCCTGGTCTTATGTGCCACACACATCATGGTCCCTGTGCTTCTATGTTTATCTCTTTGCCTGGTCTTATGTGCCACATACATCATGGTCCCTGTGCTTATCACACTGAGGTGGCCATCCCAGCAGCACAGTAGAGCCAGGTGAGTGCTTTCTCCTTCTGTCTGAGGGGCAGACTCTAAGGGAAGCAGGAGTGACAGGACGGGGACAGTGATCTTCTCCTCAGATGGTCCTTCTAGGGAAACTGCTCTGCATGAAAGCCACACAAGCAGGTACAAGATTCCTGGAGCAAGGATGGCATCGCAGCTTAGACTTTGTGGCCAGGATTCTATGCTGATTACTGGAGACATAATCCAGTGTAATCTTAGTTGCCATAAGCTCAGGACCTTTTCACATATAGTAAAGTCATCTGATTGTTATCATGTGCAGGACTCAAGTCTGGGAATTAAAATGACATCAAAGGCATCTTAGAGAAGTTTCAGAAATTTGTGTGATCTATATGTTCCATCTTTCCACCTAATTCTGTGCAAAAGTTAATGAACACAGTGGAAATCTTACATCATTCAGTTCTCCTCAAAAAAAAATTCAAGAAGCAGAAAAACATGAATTGTTCCTCTAACTTGTGACCAATGTGCTTGATTGATTGTGCAGTTACACGGATAGGGAAAGTATATGGAGTAGAAGAGAATATTTTTGATAATGCTATGAAAATTCCCTCTTAATGTTCCAGAAAACCACATTAAGGGCTACAATCTTTTGAACAGATTCATACTTGTAAGGGTTTATTTGTTTAAAATTTTAATGATGTTGTTTGTATCTGTCTCCAGTGTTCAATGGAATCAAATTATGCTTGTGTATATCTTACATACTTATGCTGTTATTCAACCTCTTTCAAATTTCATGAGTAGAACGTCACTTACTTTTCCTCAAAGCTGAATATATGTTGTTTTCTAAAGAAAATTTGATGTCTTCTTCAAATATCTCATAACTATATTTATATTATCTTCCAGGAATAGAAAAATACATAATAATTTTCTATAAATGATATCATTTGCACTTTAAGCAAGAATTTAAATTAAAGCTTCTGCTTCTCTCATAATATATACCTACATTCAAGAAACTTTATTTGAATAATTTGTTATTCAGTGTATGAATATTTAGTAATATATCTAAAACTTCATTCTTTATTTTACAATATACTTTTTTGCAAGAATCATACTTAGACAAAAATGGAGACATGATACAAATTTAAAATGTAACACAGTATTCAAGAAAAACTACACAAATATTTACTTCTGAAGACAAAAAACAGTGAAATAAGGTAATATATTTGCCTATTTTCCATAATTAGGTAAGGTACCAACTCACTGTTACAACCAGGGTAGTCTAGTTCAAAAGGAATCTCTATAAATGCCTAAGTTAGTGAAATCTTTGTTATGTAATTCTTCTGGAAATTAAAGGAAGAAAAATATTAGTGACTGCTTCATATAGTCATGACTGTCAACTTTGTTATTATTTATTATTTGATATTAATTATTAAATTAATTATTAACATGTAAAACTTTGGTGACATTTGTCCAAACATTGTATGCAATCTACAAAGGAACTTCAGATTTTGGTAACATCAAAACAAAATGGTGTGAACAGAAAGAAATAATCAGACAAAGAGAATTTTTAATTTCATTCTCTGTTAAATAGCAGTATACAACTCATGTGTCCACTACCTACCAATGCAAAGAAAGCATAAAAAACAACAGAATGAACTCCATACATGTAAATATCAAAATGCTATTCCTGGTACAGATGGTCATAGGAACCACAGGGAATTTCTTTCTTTTAGGTCAGTATTTGGTCTTTTATGTCAGTGGATGCAAATCAATGTCCACGGATTTGATTGTGAGGCATCTGACTGTGGCCAACACCCTTGTCATTCTGTCCAGAGGAATCCCAGAGACCATGGCAACTTTTGGGATGGAAGCCTTCCTCAGTGATGTTGGATGCAAACTTGTTTTGTATGTGCACAGAGTGGGCAGGGGTGTGTCCATGGGCAACACCTGCCTGCTGAGTGTCTTCCAGGCCATCACCATCAGCCCCAGGAGCTCCAGGTGGGCAGAGTTTAAAGTAAGAGCTACCAACTATGTAAGCACCTTCCCTGCCCTCTGCTGGGCACTGAATATGGCACTGAATATCACCTTTGCTGTGCAAGTGATTGCTAAGTGGAAAAACAAAAACATCACAACTAAAATAGACTTTGGGTACTGCTCTGCTCCAGGTTATGAGAAAGTCCTAAAACCAGTCAGTGTGGCTTTGTTCTCCATCAGTGATGCTGTTTGCATGGGGCTCATACTCTGCGCCAGCAGCTCCATGGTTGTCACCCTGCAAAGGCACATGCAGCAGGTCAGACATGTGCACAAGACCAACGTGTCCAAACGATCCTCACCCTTAACCAGAGCCACCCACAGAATTCTTGTCCTGGTGTGCGTGTACATAGAGATTTACACCACCTCCTGCATCATGCAAGCATGCATGGCTGTTTTTCACAATCCCAGCCACTTATTGCTGACTTCTGCTGCCTTCATCAATATGAGTTTCCCAACTGTCTGCCCTTTGCTTCTCATGAGTTGGAAACACAGTGCATCGAAATTAATCTGTGTCAATCATAGAAAGAACACAGTCACTTAAACTCATGGTGTCTGGTTTAGGTTCTGTTGAGTCAGTGATATTCCCAACCCCCAGCAAAGGCTTGCAAAGCACAGAAGATGGAGGCTTTACCCTCCACTCTGTTCTCTCAATCCCTCCTTCCTATCTTGACAAATCCAGTGCCCATCCAGCCTCTCTGTTGCCTGTGGTACCTCTGAGG
>PVJX010037774.1:0-16734 GCA_004027295.1 Dolichotis patagonum
CCAAAAAAAAGTGGGGGTAGCTATTTTGTTTGCAGACAATGTGAACTTCAAACCAAGAATGATGTGAAGACATAAAGATCACTACATACTTGTTAGAGGAAAACTTCAAGAGCATGAGATAACAATCTTAAATATATATGTACCGAATTCCAGAGCACCCAGCTATACAAAGCAAGTATTAACAGAAATGAAAAATCAAATAAGCAATAACACAATAACAGGAGATCGTAACATGCCATTGATACACAGGTACAGATCAACTAGACAGAAAATCAACAAAGAAATAACAGACTTGAATCACACCTGTGAACAAAAGTACTGGATAGATGTATACAGAGTGTTCCATCCAAAAACATCACAATATACATTCTCAGCAGTGCATGGGACCTTCTCTAAGCTAGACCATATACTAGCCCACAGAACATATTTAAGTAAATGCCAAAGAAATGAAATTATTCCATGCATGTTATTGGATAATAGCACCATGAAATTAGAAATTAATGATAGAAGAAACTGCAAAAACCCCTCAAACACATGGAAACTGAATAATGCCCACTTGAGCAATCAGTGGGTCACAGAGGAAATTAAAGAAGAAATTAAACTATCTACAAGCAAATAAAAATACAAATACAACTTACTGGAATCTATGGGATGAAATGAAAGTGGTCCAAAGAGGAAAATTTATTGCACTGTTCCAGCATCAGAAAAACAGAACAAACATAAATAAACAACCTGATATTACACCTGATACATCTAGAAAAAGAAGAGCAAGCCAAGCCCAAAGCCAAAAAAGGCAGGTGATTATAAACATCAGAGCAGAAATTAATGAAATAGAGACTAAGAATACAACACAAAGAATCAATGAATCAAAGAGTTTGTTCTTTGAAAGAACAAATAAAATTGATAATTCCCTAGCTCACCTTATTTAAAAAAGGAAAGAAAAAAATCAAATTTGAGCAATAAGGAATGAAAAAGGTGAAATCACTACAGACTCTGTAGAAATACAGAAAATCATCAACACCTATTTCAGAAACCTCTACTCTCATAGGTTCTATAATACAGAACAAAAGAACAGATTCCTAGAAACATATGAACTACCAAAGCTGGTTCAAGAAGATATAAAACTGCTGAATAATCTAATTTCTGTTAATGAAATTGAAAATGTAATTAAGTCTTTACCAACAAATAAGAGCCCAGGCCCAGATGGATTCACTGCAGAATTCTACAAGAAATACAAAGAAGACTTAATGTCAACACTCCTCAAACTCTTCAATGAAATCCGAAGGCAAGCAATTTTTCCTAAGTCATTACTGAAAGCAAAAATTACTCTAGTAACAAAACCTGAGAAAGACCAATATAAAAAAGAGAACTATAGGCCAATGTCCCTAATGAACATAGATGCAAAAATTCTCAATAAAATATTGGCAAACAGGATGCAGCAAATCATCAAGAAATTTATACACCACAAACATGTGGGATTCCTCCTAGGAATGGAGAGATGGTTCAACATATGTAAATCAATAAATGTAATCCACCATATGAATAGAACCAAAAGAAGACCCACATAATCATTTCTATAGATGCAGAAAAACTTTTGATAAAGTCCAACATTCATTCATGATAAGAACCTTACAGAGAATTGGAATAGATTGTCTTTACCTCAATATTATAAAGGCCATCTATGACAAACCAACAGTCAGTGTCATATTAAATGGCCTAAAACTAAAAGCCTTTACCTTAAATTCAGGCACATGACAATGATATCCCTTATCGGTGCCCCTATTCAACATAGTACTGGAAATACTAGCCAGAGCAATTAGACAAGAGAGAGAAATAGGAGTAAAGATAGGAAAAAAGAAAGTTAAATTATCATTATTTGCAGATCATGTGATACTCTACATAGAAGACCCCCAAAACTCCATTGAAAGACTCCTAGATATAATAAATAAATTCAGCAATGTAGAAGGATATAAAATCAGAAACCAATAGCATTCCTATACACTAAAAACAAAAGCACTGAGAGAGAAATAAGAGAATCCACACCCTTCACACTAGCATCCAAATAAATGAAATATTTAGGAATTAATCTAACAAAAGAAATAAAAGAACTATACAGGGAACATTATAATACCCTGAAAAAAGAAATCGAAGAGGACCTCAGCAAGTGGATGCACATCCCTTGTTCATGGATAAGAAGAATAAATATTGTGAAAATAGCCATTCTACCAAAAGTGTTACACAGATTCAATATAATCCCAATGAAACTATCTATAACATACCACACAGATTTAGAGAAATCACTGCTAAAATCAATCTGGAACCAGAAGAGACCTAGAAGAGCAAAAGCAATTCTAAGCAGCAAAGGCAAGGCAGGAGGCATCACAATCCCTGACTTCAAGTTATGAAAAATGTTCATCATCACTAGTCATTAGAGAAATGCAAATTAAAGCCACACTGAGATTCCATATCACTCCAGAAAAAATGGCCAGGATAAAGAAAACTGCCAACAACAAATGCTGGAAAGGCTTCGGGGAAAAAGGAACTCTTATGCACTGTTGGTGGGTGTGCAGACTGGTGCAACCACTTTGGAAGTCAGTCTGGAGGTTTCTCAAAAGCTGGAGTTGGAAGTCCCATTTGACCCAGCTATTCCATGTCTAGGCATATTCTCAGAAGAACTGAAAACATCATACCACAGTGATATATGTGCACCCATGTTTACAGAAGCACAATTTGTAATAGCCAGATCTTGGAAAAAACCTAAGTTCCCATCAACTGAGGAATGGATTAAAAAGATGTGGTATTTTTATACAAGGGAGTACTACTCAGCTATAAAAATGATCACCTTGAGATATTTATAAATAGATGGATGCAACATGAGACCATACTCATAAGCGAAATAAACCAAACTGACATGTGTAAATCCCATATAGACTCCCTACTATGAGATTTGGTAAGAGTATATAAGATTTTATAGTAATCATAATTCCCCCATTTCATTGCTTTGAAGACTTTCTTTCTTTTCATTCATCAGTTGGAATGGCTTTAATCTGTTTTGTTTGACGTTATTATGTGTGATGGTATGAACAGTGGTTTTGAAGAAAACAAAGCATTATGGCAGCCATTGCTGATTTAATATCATCTTGTTTTGTAGTCCTACCGTGCTTTTGATCTTCTATTACCATTGGTTCTATCATGTTTTGTCTTACTGGATTTTAATATATGTGACAATATAAATAAATTTTTTAAAATTTTATTTAGAAAGCAAAAAAAAACAACCAAACAAAACAGAAAAAAGGGTAGCAACAATACAGAATTCCAAAGGAAAAGAAAAGAACCAAAAAACCCACTAAGAAATCACTAGTTGATAAGTTACATACTGTCATCTTATAAATAGTTGTTCAAGTTACAAAATTAAAGCATACAAAGTAGACATTCAAACAGTGAGACTATTAACAGTTCTGCTCAACAATCTAACAAAAACAGTAGTATGGTCATTTATCTTCCACACTTAAACATACATGCAGTTATATCCTTTAGAGCATTTTCTTTTGCTCTCTTATACAGTAGCAATTATGCATTTGGGGTGTTATTACTCCTACAGTTCTTATTACTTTTTTATTTTAAAGAGAATAAAACACAAGAGGGCAGAACAAAGCAGATCAGAAAAGAACAACATAAGCAACACAACACTTTACAGCAAGACAACCAGACATTAACAGTAGCTGTCAAAATATCTCTCTCTGCTATAATTGAGCATAGTTTAAGATACAATAATATCAAATATAACACAATAGTATAAAACCGTTCAAGAGAATGAAAGAATTACAGGACATTCTGAACCAAATAACTATTATCAGTGGTTAGTATAATATCTCATTTTGAAAAAAAAGATTTGTTTACACTATCACATATATTAAAATCCCAATAAGACACAACATGATAGAACTGATGGTAATAGAAACATAGAAGTATGGTAGGACTTCTAAGGAAGACGATATTAAATCAGCAATGGCTGCCATAATGTTTTGTTTTCTTTAAAACTGCTGTTCATACCATCACACTTAATAAATTTGAACAAAACAGATTAAAACCATTCCAACTGATGAATGAAAGCAAAGAAAGTCTTCAAAGCAAGGAAATGGGGAATCATGATTACTGTAAAATCTTATATACTCTTACCAACTCTCATACTAGGGAGACTATATGGTATTTACACATGTGAGTTTCGTTTATTTCACTTATGAGTATGGTCTCAAGTCGTGTCCATTTATTTAAAATAATCTCAATGTGATCATTCTTTGTAGCTGAGTAGTACTCCATTGTATAAAAATACCACAACTTTTTAACTCATTCCTCAGTTGATGTTCACTTAGGTTGTTTACAAGATCTGGCTATTAAAAATTGTGCTGCTATAAACATGAGTGCACATATATCACTGTGGTATGATGTTTTCAGTTCTTCTGGGAATATGCCTAGAAGCAGAATAGCTGGGTCAAATGGGACTTCCGAAACCCAGCTTTTTGAGGAATCTCCAGACTGACCTCTACAGTGGCTGTACCAGTCTACACTTGCACCAACAGTGCAGAACAGTTCCTTTTTTCCCCACAGCCTCTGCAACACTTGTTGTTGGTAATTTTTTCTATCCTGGGCATTCTTTGTGGGGTGAGATGGGATCTCAGTGTAAATTCCGGTAAGTTGTGTTTGTATTTTCATTTGCTTGTAAATATTATTTAATTTCTTCTTTAATTTCCTCCATGACCCACTGATTGCTCGAGAGTATTACTCAGTTTCCATGTGTTTGTGAGGTTTTTGCAGTTGCTTTTATCTTTAATTTCTAATTTCATGGCATTATGGTCCAATAACATGCATGGGATAATTTCAATTCTTTTGCATTTACTTAAATATGTTCTGTGGGCTAGTATATGGTCGATTTTAGAGAAGGTCCCATGTACTGCTGAGAAGAATGTATATTCTGATGTTGTTGGATGGAAAACTCTATATACATCTATCAAGTACATTTGTTCACACGTGTGATTTAGTTCTGTTATTTCTTTGCTGATTTTCTGTCTAGTTGATCTGTACCTGTGTGTCAATGTCAGGTTAAATCTCCTGTTATAGTTGTGTTATTGCTTATTTGATTTTTCATTTGTGTTAATGTTTGCTTTGTATAGCTGGGTGCTCTGGAATTTGGTGCATATATATTTAAGATTCTTATTTCTTGCTCTTGAAGTTTTCCCCTAACTAGTATGTAGTGACCTTCTTTATCTCTTTGGATCATTTTTGGTTTGAAGTTCACATTGTCTGCAAACAGGATTGCTACTCCCTCTTTGTTTTGGTTTCCTGTTCTGTGAAGTATTGTTTTCCATCCCTTGACTTTCAGTCTATGAGTGTCCTTTTGGGTTAGATGGGTTTCTTGTAGACAGCATATGGTTGGATGTTGTTTCTTGATCCATCCTGTCAGTCTGTTTCTTTTGCTTGGTGAGTTGAGGCCATTTACATTAATGGTTGTAACTGTTATATATCGATTTATTGTTGACATGTTATCTTTCTGCTGTTGTATCTTTAGCTTTCCATTCTATTTGTCTGCCTTGCTTGGTGGTTTTATCCTATGTGTATCTAGAATGTCTTTCAGTATTCTTTGTAGGGTTGATTTGGTGTTCATGAAGTTTTTCAGCTGTTCTTTGACATGTAAGTATCTTATTTCTCTATCCATTTTTAAGGACAGTTTTGCAGGGTACATCAGTCTGGGTTGGAAGTGGTTTTCCTTTAGGATCTGAAATACTTCACTCCATGCTCTTCTTTACTTTATTGTTTGTGTTGAGAAGTCTGCCATGATTCTGATAGGTTTTCCTTTATAGGTGATCTCTCTTTTCTCTCTAACAGTTTTTAGTATTCTATTCTTATGTTGGATTTCTGGGATAGTGATTATTATGTGTCTTGGTGTAGTTTTATTTTGGTTATGGCTATTTGGAGTTCTCTGTGTTTCACTAATCCAAATGTCAGTTTCCATTCTCATATTTGGGAAGTTTTCAGCTATTACTTCTGTAAACATCCTCTTGATATCATTTGGGCTGTCCCCTTCTGTTTCATTTATCCCTGTTAATCTTATGTTATTTTTCTTTGCATCATCTTGTAGCTGTTGCATTGTTATTTTCTGATTCTTTGTTATTTTTAAAAGATCTTTCCTTTCCTGTTCACTAGCTGTGATCTTATCTTCGAGTTCTGAAATTCTATCTTCACTTTCATTGAGGCAGTTTTTACAGCTTTCAATAAAATTTTTGATTTTCTGTATATTTCTTTGAATCTGCTTTATGTATTCTGCTTGTTTCTTATAGTGTTCATTCAGGGATTCTATCTGTTTGCTTTGTTCCTCTAATTTTTTAGCTGTGCCTTTACTAGATGTGTTCACTATTTCTTTCACTACTTTTATCATTTCTTCTTTTACCTGGGCAATTATTTCTAATTTGAATTTCTCCATAGCTTCCCCTAGTTGCTTCTTTATTTCATTTGATATCATTTCAGTCATTTCAGGTGTATGGCTTCTATTTTCTTCGATGTACTTGGCTCCCAGGCTTTCTTTGGATGGGCTGGTGATTTGAGCCTGCCTTTTGGTCTTTCCTTTTGTCATTTTTCTTTATTTGCTTGGTTTGAGTGGTGTTCCAAAGCTTCCTCTGGGTGTTTCATAAATCTCCTACTGCACCCTCAGCTACTGGAGCAATCTCAGCTCCTCTGCTGGTATTTGGCTCCCTAAATTGAGAGATGGAAGCAGGATGTGGTGAACTGGGGCCAAAGAAACCCCCGAGGCACAACCCCTGTCCTAGTGGTGTGGATATGAACTCAACCACTGGCAGCCCTCATCTCAAGCTGTCCCCAGGCCAGCCCAATTGAGCCCAGCATCCTTGTGCAAGGTTTGTGCCTCCTGGACTGAAACAAGTCTACTGAGCATGGTTGACTGATGCCCTGCAATCTGCTGGACCCAGTCCAGCATCCCAGTTGCTCCCCAGAAAGTCAAAAGCGGGAACACAGGTCTCCAACTTTCCCCAGGTCACTGGAACTCACCTGGGGCAAACTGCATGCCTCTGCAGATTCTTGGCTCTCTTAATTGAGATGCAGAATCTGGGTGTGGAGAACTGGGATAAACAAAATTTTTTTATGGAAAATGAGATACTATAGTAGCCATTGTTCATATTCTGTTATTTGCTTCAGAATGCCCTTTAATACTTTCATTCTCTTGAATGGTTTTATACTATTTTGTTATGTTTGATAGTATTGTGTGTGAAGCTATGCTCAACTATTTCACAGAAAAAGACATTATTGTAGCTACTGTTAATATGTGCTTGTCTTGTAAAGTGCTGTGTTGCTTACATTGTTCTGTTCTGATCTGCTTTCTTCTGTCCTCTTTTCTTTTATTCTCTTTAAAATAAAAAAGGGAAAACTTTACACAAAATCCATTTATATATAGTTTTATAATAATAGGTACTAATTAAAAGTAAGTTGAATTTAAAAGGTAAAATAAGACAGTGATCTCATTAAATGTTTCCTTCTTAACCTTAGAAAAAAAGATGTGGGTTCACTTTCAATCTTTGCCATCTGCAGAGCCAGTTTTTCCAGTACCATTTGTTAGAAAGGCTTTCTTCCAGTGAATGTGTTTAGCACCTTTGTCAAAGATAAGGTAGCTTAGAATGTCTGGAGTTGTTTCAGCACCTTTTATTCTATTCCATTGATATTTGTGTCTATTCCATTGATATTTACCATTACCATGCTGTTTTTTTTTAAATTACAGTAGCTTTATAGTACAATTTCAAGTCAGGGATTGTGATGGCCCCTGTCTTGCCTCTGTATCTTTATTCTTCTTATTTCCCCGTCCCCTTCTCCTCAGCCCTTGCTTTTTTCCCCTTGAGCCACTTCCCTACTGCATGAGATCCAACTCCTTGTCCCCTTCTATCTGTCCTTTATTGTTTACATTTTTGTACTTTGCTTCACTGAAATGGGAAAATATAAACAAAAATAAATAAATTAACCTACACTTAGCTTTGCAAACTTTTGTGGCTGGTGGTGAGGGAACCAAGAGAGAGGAGAATTGTTGTGCAGGCTGACTTTCACTATCCGTAACTGAATCACTACTATCTACTGGTTCAATGGAATCTTTTTTTCATGCAACTTTAACAAAATCTTATCCAATGACACTTGCTTTTGTCTCCTTTTGAAGACCACAGAAATGTGCCACTGCATTTTTGTTAAACAGATTCATCTCTTTCACTACTACAGTTTTATTCAGGTGGTATTTTCTACAAAATTTTACATTATTTCCTACTTTTTATATATCTCCTTAATCACTTTTTTCTCCTAGATCTCTGCTGACAAGACTTCTGCTACAGTATTTTGCTGTTGGGTGTCAATCACCCACACTGCCACAGCTGAAGTGGGGGATAAGAACCATTGGCTCAGCTGTGATAATGTGACATTCTATGTCACATACTACTTACCTTGCAATACTTCACTAATTTATTAAGTTAATATTTATTACAAATGTTTGCTCCTCTTACAATGCCAAAACAGAACACGTTGCTTGCAATACAAGGTTTTACTCTATTTACTTTGGTCCAGAAATTTGTATATAATCTGTGGTAGGAAATTCTCACATTCTCATCCTTGGAAGACAGTTTTGACTTAGGAAACAAACTTCAAGCTGAATCCACTATATTTTGTGAATGACTCAAGTGTGGGAAGCAGTTGTGATCATGGGAGCTGATGCAACAGAATGAAAGGAAAATAAAGGATGAGATGAAATTAAAGTATAGTAAATGGCCCTTGTGAATATTTCACATCCTAAACCTGCCAGTATTTCCAACAGCATAGTTCTAAACATATTTGAGCCAATGACAACATATTTGGCAAAATATTTATTTGGTCTTTCAAGGTGATTTTTTGAAACATAGCATTCACTTAGATATTCAAATTCTATCTGGTATTTTTAAGGTCACCATATAATCATTCTGTAATCTATAATGTAAAATGTTATTAATAATTATGTTGGAACAAAAGTATAAATCAGAACTGTATCAGGCAAACTGGAACATATGATACTCATGATGTATGTAAAAATGCCATTGTCATTCTTTGTAGTGACTCTTTTAAATGCCATGAGAAATCACTTTTAAAAGGATTTCTATTGTGAATCTCTATAAAAGGAGAAACATTTACTGAAATCTGTTAACTAAGATGAGGTACTATTTAGATAGCAGGGAGGAACTTCATTTCTTTCATACCAACCTGTGTAATGAACAAAAATATCAGAAGTGTAAGAAAAGTAAAATGTAGTCGACTCACTAAAATTTACTTAGTGTATATTTTGATGACATCATTCCAAATGGTTAGTGGAGATGCCATTTCTTCCTTCCATAGCCTATATTATCTGGCTTTATTATATCTAGGTAATTATCATAACCTCAAGAACTGCCTGATGTAGTTGTGGATACTGTGATGTACTTCCCAGATCCTCCTTCCAAAATGAAGAACTTATTACCCTAGCTAACAGTAGTGCTGCCTAATAATAGCTCTCCACCAGTTTCAGAGAATGGCTTGGTTGAAAAAATAAACTCCTTCACCAAAGTGCAACCAGGGAAACCCACATCTAATGGTTGAATACAGGGAGTATAAAGACCTAGACCCCTCACCTCAACTTGGGACATCACTGACAAGCCATAGCACCAAAGCTCCCCAGGAGATCAGTTGAGGGCTTCATTAGGACCAGTAGTTCAACTTCTCCTTCCATCCAGTCATATTTCTGTCCCCTCCTTTCTGTGGGTAGTGATCCTAAGAGCACTTTTTAGTAAACACTCCTATGCTAATGTCCATGTCAGAATCTGATTCCAGGTGACTGTTAACTATGACTATCACCTTCAGTGCTAATGTTAGTCTAACATGTGATCCATTCTGGCCTTAACTCCTCAGCAAAAGATTCAGATGCATTCTTGGCTCACAGGTTGCACTTACTATAAATGTCCTAGATGGAGAATAAAAGGCTCTTCTCCTAAAGCTACCTCTCTCCTTTGAGGGTAGACATTTAAGGAAGAATGATAGTGTTATCTACACACTTTCCTTCAGCACTTAAAGAAAACCCAGTATGCATCAAACCAAACTGTAGCAAGCAATTTTTGCAGTTTGGAAACCACTTAGCACATTATAACAGTGGAGTCCTAGTGCTAGTCTTTTTAAAAGGCAGAAACAGATCTACTCAGGGAAGACCCCTAATAATTTGCACAGAAGAGATGCTGAATGAATGAACAAATAAATGAATGAATTTCTGGGTGAAAATATAGAGTAATACATGCATTGCCTCAAAGAAGTTATTCAGAGCCCTAGAAATGAAAATGACCAGCACATGATGAGGAGATGCAAGGGATGAGAAAGATTGGGGAAATGAAGAGAAAAAGGAAGGTCCAGAAAGAAGAAACAGAAGACAATAAAATTAAGGTGAACTTTTACTAAAGGAAAATCTGCAGTTTTACTCACTCTTTAATCCTTTATCCCCTCAGTCACTTTTTAAACATTCTCACCTCCATTCAACCTATTAAAATATAGATGCATTATATAGTCCCTGCTTTATTGCTGAATTATTTGTAGGCTTGCTAAGAATTTTTCTGTGGCATCAAAAAATTGGCTAACTCAATACATTTTATAGTTAACAGTTTCCTATATCAGTTGGAATTGAAATTGGAAACACTCGAGCTTTGAGTGCTAAGCTGGGGAGGATGTGCAGGAAGTGGTAGATAAACAGCTACCTTATTGGATCATATTCTCAGTTTTCAATTCCTTAGAACAAAGATGTTTGCAGCCACAAGACATGTTACCTAGTAGTATAGTTGTGTTAAAGCCAGTAATAATTTGCACCATGTGAAAAGCCTATTCACTGAACAATACTGCTTAAAGAAACCTCAGATACTTCAGGACTGTCTATATTTTTCTGGATAAACTTTGCCATAGTAAAGAAAAGCAATTAAGGGCACCAACAAATACAATATTTTATATGATGATATAATTGGATAAGTGCTCTCTTGATTAAAACAAAATCATCCTTTTTCATTTTTAAGAGACAACACATTTAAAAGAAAAACCTTAAGGAATCCTTTCAAACTCCCAAATGTCTGACTAGGGTTTCAAGTAACAGTGGATCGAAGAAGGAACCCTTTCCCTTACTATACCATATTTTTCCACATTAAGTATAACACTAGGCTGAACAAGCCAGTCTTCAATGCTCAACAGTATTATCAGTACAGGCAACTCTATTTAAAAGCTCTGACTTTTCCCCTAGTAATTATATCTGATTATAGGTACAAGAAAGTTTTCTATAGTGTGTGTCTTATAAAATCCATTGTGAATGTTAACCACACTTCATCTCAAGTGAAATATGAGATATATTTGTACATAATGTACAATTCAGTACAAACCAAGAGCAGAAATCAAATAGGTTGGGCACTTTTTACTGACAACATTTAGAATTGTTGTATGATACTACTCCAGAGAATCTGGGTTCTAGTAAAATTATGGTTGAATGTTACAAGGTTACTCAGAGAAGGTATAAACAATAACCAACTCCAATTTGTCATAGATGCCATAATTGGGCTCCCAGTTTTCATTAACCTCTAAGAGTACAGATCTATTTTAGGGTTAGGGTTAGTAAACCATAATTCAGTAAGCTCTATTTTCACAGTGATTCCCAGAATAAATTAATTCAGCAATGATCCAAGTTTATGCTATGCCCACACCTTTGCAGTACAGTCTGTTGAGTACTTGCATTCTTATAGTTAGTGGTGGAAAGAAATCATGTTAAAATTCAGTAATAAAAGGAATAAAAAGCATGTTCAGAACCTGATTTTTCCATTCTTTACCTTTGTGCTCAAAGCAATGGGAGGGGAAAAAGAAAAGAGAACATGTACATGTTAAAGGAAACCATAAAAGTTTATCAACATTTAGATAACCCCAGAAGGTGCAAGTTTTACACAGTTCAGGAAACCACCCATTTCCATTTAGAAGAAAGTCACACACACTTAATTGTGTCCAAAATAAAACTATACAATTAGAGATATTGTAAAGGGGAAAAGTCAACATACTTACCTACAAGCTAGGCAGGTGGGGAAAGGAATACTATTTAGAGAATAGGGGAATGAAACCAAGTGTTCAAAGGAAAAAATCACAATGTGCCCTGGAAAACACAAACATAAATGAATATCAATCAGAAAATATACTCAATGAATTGATGGGAGAGAAGTAAATCACAAAGTTCATCATTATCTAGGATGTATTTTCCCATGTTTCTTCCTTAAATGCTAGAAGTATGTGTCCCTGAGCAACATTTTTGCCCTCTGAGAGCTCACCAAAAGTATGGCTAAAAATGGGTCCAGATGTACCTTGATTGAAACTTGTTGCATGCCTGCAACACAAAATTTAGGCAAGCTTATCATTACACCTAATGTTGTACATAAAACCATGTGTACTATTTAAAATTCTCTGTCAAAATTGTGCAGTTTATCATAGCATAGGAACTCTATGCCAACATGATGGGTTAATTATTGAACACATGAATTTCTGCAGGCATTACTGGAAAATATTTCCCCTCATGTGTTTTTGAATATTTTCTTTTCCCAGTTTTATCTTGGCAAGGAGCTGGCAATAGTACAGAATCTATGAGGTTCCAAAAAAAATACTCCTTTTTAAGTGGAGTGTTGAAAAACTGCACCTTTTCCAATTTTTAAGTACAATGTCTTTTTGAAGTATAATTTGCATGCCATAAAATTTGCCAGTTTTAGGGTACAAAAATGAACTTTTGTACATTTGCTGAGTTGTACAATATCATCACAATCCAACTTTAGATATTTCTAGCACTCTAAGAAAGATTCATAAGACCATTTGCAGTTCTTCCTCATTTCTACTTCCAGCCTCTAGCAAACAATAATCTACTTTTTGTTTTTGTATATTAGTCTTCTGAGAACATTTTATATAAATGTAATCATACACTATGTAGTCATTTGTGACTGGCCTCTTTCACCTAGTATAGAGTTTTTTAAAATTTCATTAATGTTGCATCAGTACTTTGTTTCTTTTAGTTGCCAAATATTATTTCATCATGTATAAAATATATACATATATCATATTTTGTTTAACTACTCAAAAATCGATGGACATTTGGTTTGCCTACTATCAATAATGCTGTTATAAACATGGGTAAAAGTCTTTCTATGGACATTTATCTTTATGTCTTTTAGGTAGAGAAACTAGAAGTGAAATTGGTGGATCATATGTAGGATATATGTTGAACTTTTTAAGAAACTGCCACACCATTTTCTAAACTGACTGTGCTGTTTTACATTGTCATCAAAAATATATGAGGGCTCCACTTTCTCCACATCCTTTCACATACTTGTTACTGTTTTGTTTTCTAATTATAGCCATTGTGTTGAGTATGACATGTTATCTCATTGTTGTTTTAATTTTGCATTTCCCTAATAAATAACAAATGAAGTTGAGAATATTTTTCATGTGCTTACAAGACATTAATATATATTTTTGATGAAATGTTTATTCAAATTTTTACCCATTTTTCATTTTGGCCATTTGTCTTGAGTTGACAGAATATGGTTGTTCATGTACACATTTTGTATCACACTTAATAACAAATAGGTAAACATAAGTAAAATATTTACCTGAATTCTGTGGGCCACTCTGGCAAGTTAATGGAATATGAGGAAGGGTTATGAGAACCCCAGTTAATATTCAGTTGATCAGAAGCAAGGGACACAATCTGAGGCTTGTAATTGGCACCTAAAGGGGTGGGGTCATTTGGGGGCACTGAGTACTTATCTTGTAGAATCTGGTGATGTTTTTCATAGATAATTTTAGAATTGAATTGAACTGAAAATTGAATTTAATTGTAAACTGAACTGAACTGTTGAATTTTACTGAACTGAACTGAATTAGAAGATTCTCAGATGGTGTTCACTGAAGAATGGGTTGGTGCTGTGTTAGGATCAACTTCATATACCTGCTGTCAGAAGTGTTGTGTTAAGTGATATATAAGAATAAGAAAAAGACTTGGTTTTTTTCCCTGTATTTTTAGACCTTTTGTTAGCAGTTTCTTGATTGTTTTATTAAAATGAGTATTAAATATTACCAAGTGCTTTTCTGTGTTTATTGAGGTGCTCATGTGGTTATTGTGCTTTATTCTATAAATATGATATGTTACATTGATATTAAATTTTAAATCAACTTTGTATTCCTGAAATAAACCTCACTTGCTTTGTTGTGTGATATTTTTAAAATATTGCTGTAAGGCACAGAGCAAGATACAGAACTGCCAATAACACCACTGGGCTTGTGTAAAGGCAACATGACATTGAATATTTATGCCTGAGTGCAGGCAAATAGAGGGTGAAAAGGCCATTCATAGTGAGCAAATAGAAGTGGCCTTTCTTATTACAGAGTTTGAAAGAAGCCAAAGTTCATTAGGTGGAAAATCTTAGTAAGCATCAATGGCCAACGTTCTATGGATGTGTCACGCCTGGGTGGGCAAAATCCTTGATGTGTCTGATGTAAATATGTGGGTATATTAGGATATCCCAGGGGTTTGGAAGATTCTATGCTCTAGGGGCACCAGTGTTGAGCTGAGAGCAATACTTCTGGTGGCAGACAGGTTGGTAACTGGGAGAGTCTTGTCTGAACTAAGTCTTACAATTGATGGATGTGATTTGCTATTTTGTCAAGAATATTTAGTTTGTATCTATGAGGCAAATTCTTCTTTCTTTTGTAGTTCTTTGTCTAATTTTGCTATTAGACAAAATGAAAGATTTTTATTTACCAATTCATTTACTAGTTCTGGTTCTCCATATATTTTCTATTTCTTCTTGAATCAGTTTGGTAATTTGTGTCTTTCTAGTAATGTGTTAATTTCATCTTAACTGTCCATTCTGTTCATCATATTGCCATGTAATACCTTAAATTTCTGCAATTTAATAATTGTGTCTACCTTTCATTCTCAAGTGTGGTAATGTGTCTTCTTTTTCTTTTTAAATTTGGTGAGTCTACCTAAGATTTGTCAATTTTGTTGATCTTATCAATTAACTAATTTTGCTTCCACTAATTTTCTTCATTTCTTTGTTTTATATTCCATTACTTTCTGTTCTAATCTATTATTTTTTATTCTTAAGCTGCCTTTTTAGTTTACTTTTATTTTCTGAAGGTAGAATGTTAGGTTATTTGAGATCACTCTTCTATTCCATATAGATGTTTCAACTATAAATTTCACTCATGGCAGTGTTTTAATAGCATTCCACCAATTGTAATAGTATACTTTCAGTTTTCATTCTGCAAAAAATATTCCAATTTCCCATATGATTTCTTCATTGACCTGTGGATTATATAGGCATGTTTTTTAAATTTCTAAATATTTGTGGATTTCTTAAAGCTTCTTCTGTCATGGATTTATAGTTTGGTTCCATTTTTGGTTGTACTTAACACAAAATTTTGCTTAGTTTTTTTAATCACTTTTCTCTACCTGTACTGCAGCCTCAGGTGAACTGTGATGCTGTTTCTTTCCTGATTGTTTGACAATGAGATTTGTATTGCTTCTGACAGTTATCCAGGCATCAGATTTTCCATGTTTTTTTCCAGATAAAATCATTACTTTCTTGCAAGGCTTCAGAGCTGCTGCTTCACACAACCTGACCCATCTGGGTAGAATTATGAAGCTAACGTGAAGGAATTGGAGAAATCCTATAAACTCATTGTTTTTATAAATGCTCATTAAGTTTTAGTGAATAAATAGCTTACAATATTTTTGACAACTTTGCTATGGTTTATTAGTGCCTTTTAAAAGAGAATTTTCCAAGCTTTTTAGTCCTCCACCTTTTTTTTCAAGATTGGAGATTTAATTTTGGGTCTTTGTACTGAACTACATTACCAGCCTTTTAAAATTTTTCTGTAATTTTTACTTTTGAGACAAAATATCATTAACTCTCTAAGCTTCCCAGGCTAGGAGCAACCTTGTGATTCTCCAGTATAGAATTCTTTTTAGAATTCATCCCATCTTACTCTGGAAAGATTGGCTACCATCATGAAATCAACTGATAACAAATGTTGGTGAGGCTGTGGGGAAAAAGGAACCCTTCTCCACTGTTGGTGGGAGTGTAGGCTGGTGCAACCACTGTGGAAATCAGTGTGGAAATGCCTCAACAAACTAGAACCAGAAGTCCTGTTTAACCCAGCTATTCCCCTTCTGAGTATTTTCCCAGAAAAAATGAAAATGTCATGCCACAGCAATATATGTGCATTCATGTTTATAGCAGCAAAATTTGTAAGAGCTAAATCTTACAAACAACCCAGATGCCTCTCAACTGCATAATGGATAAAAAAGATGTGATCTTTTTATACAATGGAATAGTACTCAACTATAAAAAGGGTAATCTTGAGGCTTTTATAGGTAAATGGAGGCAACTTGAGAAAATACTCATAAGTGAAATAAATCAAACTCACATTTATAATTATTGTATTGGTTTCCTAGTATAAAAATAATAAAAAATTAAAAACTGAAAGAGTAATAAGATCCACAATGTACAATAGATATCACAATAATGAAAGGGAAAGAAAGTGCTCAAAAGGAAAAAGCAACTGAGATAGCAGAAAGGAAATAATGAAGAAAGGAAAAGATTATATGTATGTTGGTAGACATATATAAATGTG
>PVJX010037776.1:0-16733 GCA_004027295.1 Dolichotis patagonum
ATATGTGTGATAGTTCAAACAAATTTTTTTCTTTTTTATCAAAAATGAGATATTATAATACCCATTGATCATTCTCTGTTATTCGGTTCAGAAAGCCCTGGAATTCTTTCACTATATGCATGGCTTTATACTATTGTGTTAGGTTTGATATTATTGTAATTGAAACTATGCTCAACTATAGCAGAGTAAGAGATATGGCATTAGATATTGTTGATGTCCAGTTGACTTAATGTAAAGTGCTGTGTTGCCTATGTTGTCCTCTTCTGATCTGCTCTGTACTGCCCACTTTTGTTTTATTCTCTTTTAAATAAAAAAAAAAAACTGTAGTCAGATCATGGCATGTTAAAAATAATTCCTTCTTGTTATGGAAATTCTGCAAAACTACTTTTTTATCTTGTGCCTTATGCATTTCTACTTCCTGAAATGCTGAAATTAAAAGGTTTAGCAGAGCTTCCCTGATTTGTAGTGTTCTCACTAGCAGACTGATAGACATAAAAATAATAATACTTCAAGAGTAGATGTCAATTTGTACTATAAGAATGTTTCTGAAACTACTAAAAATATGTGTTTCAGCAAATGAATTTGACTCTAATATCTTAACTTTTTAGACAATCTATCTTAAATCTCAAATCTTTTGGTAGAACAGATTTCCTCATTCTTCCCAGTAGTTTGGCTAGGGTTATTAAGCTGCAGCAGGAGTAAACCTCCATAAGAAACAGCGAAGAAAGAAAAATAGGTTGGTGAAATGCTTGCTCTGTCACATCTTCTTTGTTTCTATTGAGACTCAAATAGGCTAAAAGTTTGATTATCCTCTCTTGAAGTGAGAGATAGTACTTCTCTCATTCCCTCTGTAGTTACTTTTATTTATCTGGGACATTCACTGGATATTCATGTATTAAATAGTCACAATATTTAAACACATAGTTTTGGATGTTTACTTATTTATCTTGTGCCTTATGCATTTCTACACATCTTATAAAACAAAATATTGACTACTCTTTGGTTCTGACTGTGTGTTTAAAGATTTTTTACTTAGTAAGCAGGTGATTGATGGTGTCTCACTCCAGAGCAAAAATTAGGCAAACTTACAATGCCTCAATTTGGTTCAAAGACAAGCATTATTAGTGTGCATTATAAAAACTGTGATTTCCTAAACTTACATGTCCTCTCTTGAAATGCAACCCAGTATATGTGTAGACATCCACACTGCTATTTTGAAATTTGGAGCAAGCATTACAGACAGCATGAATCTCTTCTTACCCAGATTGTGGTTTTTAATGCCAGTGTACTAGAAAATGTGGATGACTAACTCGTGGCTGTCTACATTGGGTAATATGCCAACCTTTACATCTTGAGATGTATAAGCAAGAAGTCCACGTAGATAATCAGAGCAAAAAGAGGAAAACAATATGGCTGACTTTGAGTAGCTTGATCTTAAAGTTATGATAATCCAACTTATGCTATCAGTTGTCGATGAAGTTTTCAGATTATAGAAGGTTTTAATTTATGTAGGATGTTCAATTTTGTAATGAGACTTCATGTTTTCCTTCATAAAATGTGTTTTTGTATTGTGGGTTTATTCATCAAGAATTAATTTTGACTTTTTCCAGATGTCTGATCAGGGGTTACAAAGATAAGATAATTTCAGGGGTTCTAAGATAAATTCAATGAAAAACATAAGATATAACTTGATAGAACCTTAAAAACTCTGTATGCTTCTGTGAGTGATAATACAGACTTAGTCAAGAATACAACATGATATGTTTAACACACACAAATGATACCTTAAAATATTCAGTTAAGGGATTATTTATAAAAGTGTATGATAAAGTTTGTAAAAGTACTATTAGTAAATTACCACTAGAGAACACAATATTGTTAACTACAGCCCACATGCTCAGTATCTCTAGCCGACTTTGTACTGTAGGATTGAAACTTTATACTGTTTGACCTTCTTCTACTCATTACCCAATTACCCTGCTCACCTGCATAGCCACACTTGTATTCTCTGTTTCTACGCATTTCTGTTCTGTCTTTGTATGTGTGGGTAAGGTTGTTTTTTGTTTAGATGCCATATATAAATGAGATCATACAGCATTTTTGTTTCATATCTGCCTTATTTTACTTAGCATAATACCCTCTAGGCTCATTTTTGTTGTCAAAAAGTGATGATATTCATCTTTTAAAAGGCTGCATATTATATTGTATGTGCATAGACATGTATACATACATATATCATAATTCCTTTAGCCACTCAAGGACACACATATATGTCTCTGTGTTTTGGCTATTTTGAATACTTCAGGAAGGGTGGGAAATAGATACTTTTACAAAATGGTGATTTCATTTTCTTTGAATCATACCCAGAAGAGAGACTTCATATGGAAGTTCTATTTTTAATATTTAAGGAACATCTATATAACTTCCACAGTAGCTGAATAAATATATATATTTCTACCAGTAGTATATGAGTGTTCCCTGTTTTCTAACCCCTAGTTAACACCTGCTCCTTTTTGTCTTTTTATTAATAGTTGTAACTGGTATGTGCTTTGGATTTACATTTTCTGAATGATATTCCATTTTGTTCTTTATTCAGAGATTCTTTGTTCCCATTGAACTGAGACAGACTGCATTCTCAGTTGTGGTCTCTTGATGATATATATTAGTGAGTTCTACAGGATAGAACTTTTCATGCCCTTCTGCATGCCCTCTTAATCCTGAGCTGACGATGATTTAACAAGTGAATGAAATGGAAGTAACAATGTGAAAGTTCCAGGTTTAAGCCTTAACAAGCTCTAGGAACTTCTACTTTTGAGTAATTGGAACCTGTCTGCTGTATCAGAATTCTTTTCATTCTAAGGCACTTATGAAGAACCCCAAGCAACCATATGTAAAGGTCAGGTACAGTCAAGGCTTTGGCCATACCAATTACCACCAGTTGGATTAAGCAATTTTAGACTTTCCATCTAGCTTGGAATCTCAGCTGATTCTATTTGAAACAGAAAACAACGATTTACCCTCCGTTTGCATGAGAAAAAGTAAATGTTTATTGAGCCATCTCAGATTTAGGATTGTTTGTTTCAATAGAATGATGAATCAACCAAAAAAGCTGAAGGACACTGATCTTGGGTTTTCTATTCCTGCATTAGCATTTAGAAGTTTTGGGACTTCAATCCACAATTTTACCTTTAAGAAGTATAAGTTTTATACTTGATTCTACAACCACTAATTCCTTTTATTTCTTATTGTTCTCCCCTTGAATTGCAATGTCCCTGAGTCATTGCAAGTGAGAAGCTTGATTCAAATGATTTCCTCAACAGTCCAACTGTCTCATTCATTATATCCAAAATTATATTTCATTTTTTACCATAGTCTAATAATAGAGAAGGGCCATGATCTAATTTGCATTCTTGATTTCAAAATTACTTGGGTATTTTTTTAATTTTAAAAGTTGCCTGCTTTAAGTTAGTTTTAATAATCTGAAATCCCCTTTTAATAATTTATGTTTTAATGGTAAAGAATCTCTAAAAACCTTGTAAATAAATATTCCAGACTAGTTCATAGAAATTTAAAAATTAAACCATAAAGAATGTATTTACCGGTTTCATAATATAAGAACACTGGCAAATGAAGAGAGAGATACAGTGAGGTTCCAATCCTAAAAGGAAAAATCAGAGGGAAATCCTAAACTACTTCATCTTTACCAATGACTAAGACATGATATTTGTTTAATCTGTAATTTTTCCATTATTACTGCAATGGGTTAATGAATTACAGTGAGTTTATATGTACTTTGACACACAAACCCTTTAGAAAACTGCTTTTTTGTTGTCTCTTGGTGCTTATTTCCTGCTTATGGTAATCAACATATTGAATAATAAATATTGTAATGACCATGGTGAATGACTTAGTAACTTCCTCTCTGTTGGGACAAAATACCTGACACCCACAAATCAAAGGATGAAAGATTTAGTTTAGCTCACAATTTGTAGAGGTTTCAGTCTGTGTTCAGCTAGCTGCAAACCAGAGTGGCTTTGCAGTGGGGTGTCACAGAAAAGAAACAGTCTATAGAAAAGCAGGCAGGAGGCAACAGTCTTTCCATTTTTATCCAACCTGTCTTTCCATTTTTATCCATCTATGTTAAATGCTTTTTGAGTTGAGCCATGCATACCCAGGGAGAAGCTTCCCATTTCCCATATCCACCACTATGATAAACCAATCAGTGAACTAATCAGGTACCACACACTCTTAACTCCAGTGTCACACACCCTAATTCCAGCCACCTTCCCAAAGCCCTACATATGAGTGCATAAGGTTTAGATACAAGCCATAAAAGTAAACATCTTATTATTTTATTTAACTGCAAATAGTTGATCACAGTAATTCCAACAGTAGTGAAGGAAATGTCAGAGACAGGGAGAAATTTCTACCAAGTTGAGAGTTTACCCCTTGCAAAACAGAATATGTGATGTTCCATATGGAAGAGAACTGGGATACTTCAAATATTTCACACACTCAGTCTTTTTAAACAGTAAATCAAGTTATATTCTCATTAAAAATAGGAAATAAATCCAGCTTCCTGTAAGTCGTAAGAGGTATAACAGAAGCTATGGCAGATACTGAAATGTATACTCAGTAGTCAATTTAATTGAGTTCGGAACATTTCAAGACAAGCACATTTTAATTTTATTAGAATAAATAAGACAGATTTTTTCATTTCCCTAGTGTCATTTATGCATGATAAAAAAGTATTTCAACAAGTCTCAAATCCCTTTACCTCACCCCAGCTGTTGAAGACTAGAGAGCTAGAAATGCAGGTATTTGTTTGTACACACTGCTACAATCAAGTGCCAGTTTTATTTGTGTTCATTCTGATATTGGTACAGTTTTAATGTATTTTACTTGATACAATTTTATGCAGATATTACAGCACATTTTTCGACCACATGTTGGAACATTTGTGCACAAAAAATTCCCATCTTTATGTTTGAAATTTATGGGAACACAATTAAAATGAGAGGGGTCCAAAGGTATCAAGATAATTACATTTTTCTAATCTTACTAAACAAGATAAATTACCTGCAGGCCCTCTTATAAAAGATGAAATCTTCATAATAAGTGAATTAATCAAGCAGCAGCTTGCTACTGCACTTGCATTTATAACAGAAATGATTCAAAGACTTATTTTATGGGGAAATTAATGGAAACAGGCTTTTCATTCTTCTGCACCAATTGAAAACCTCAGCAACCAGCTGCCCACTTGTCAAGAAAACAGAAAGAAGCTGGAAACAAAGATAAATAAAAACACCTTTTTCCTGGCACTTTTGAAGAGAAAAAGGAGCTCTCATTTACAGCAGCCATCTGTTTGTTATTTAATATGGGTGAATTACATGCTGTAATGAGTTTGTTTCTGCATCACTCAGTGCAATGGAACACAAGTTCACTCTCATAATGGGCAGCAGTTTTTAAAAGCTAATCATTTAATTGGACACAATCGTCAATGACAAATGGAGATGTAAAAACTCAGCCAGCTGTAGAGTGAATATGTAATCATTGTGAAATCATATTATTTTACACGCTTGAAGACTTCTTAATAGTATCTGATGTTGGTCATCACCGCAGACTCTGAAGAATGGAAGAAACATGGTGAAAAACAGCCTTTCAAAATGACTTTGCGTAATTGGCCTATATCAGTGCCTGTATTAGAACCTCCATTTGACTTAGGTATGTGAAGTCTCTGTAAAGTGCTTATTACTGTTGTAATTTTGGTTTTGATTTTTATGTTTCTCATATATTCCATGGGTTAGCAGATAGCAGTGTTTAAGTGCTGCTAGGTAATATTTTTAAAGAATCTGCTTTAGTGATTTACACTAAATTTTTTTTTTTGCTTTCGCACATGACATCACAGTTGAACAAAGAGTCTTGTAAGACTGCATGCCAGCTGAATTTTATTTTTAACCTCTCCCTCTCTCTCTCTGTCACACACACACACACACACACACACACACACACACACACACACACTCAGGAGTAAAGCCAAGTGCCTATACTTGCATGAATTACAGACAGTACTTATAGAATGCTGCCATAGTCTGAAACAGAAGAATAAAAATTTCCATCACAAAGAATTTCCCTTTTGTATTTTACAGACATTATCCTTACTAGAAAATTTCCACAATAGGAATCATTTTCCAGTTTCTAGACTTCCCAAATAAATGAAAACAGAAGTGAAGCTGTTGAATAAGTTATTTTATAATCAATTGTACAACTTCTATGTGATTTCTATACTGTATTCTGAGGACTCTATAACAATAAACAATTATATGTTTATTGTCTTAATAATGATTCACAGATGAAAGATCTCATGATTTTAAAAAAAACAGTATATAAAAGGTTTCATTAAAAATCTACTGGGCTATATCTATGGTGCGCTTAATATTTAACTTGTAAAGCATATTTCATACAGGCAGATAAGAGATAACTCCTGTTCAAGAAGTCTGCTATCCTCTTTATACAAAAATATGTTAACCTTTTTTATTCCATGCCAGTAAAAATCCAAATAATTCATTTCTTGAAAAACCACATGTAGGTTATATAATTTTCTGTTCCTCTCAATATAATCGTAGTTATATGTGGTCTCTTTTTATATTCCAAACCAAGGTATTTTTTTCTAACTGTTCAAGCCCTTAAAAGAAAGAAAAATGCAATGGTTTGATTTGTTTTTCTTTTGGAGTCCTTAGCAGCCTTTGCTCATGGTGACTCTGTAGTAAATAGTGTTTATGAAAACTTGTAGTATGTTAAGTGGGAGGGTTCAAACTTTAAAGTTTTTCACGGAATAAACACATGAAAATAAGGCATGCTTCCATGTATTCCTTACATTACTGTCCAAATATAGAAATTCTTAAAATAAAAAATGAAAGACAATATTCAGTGTAAATTAATGACTAGAAAAAAATCACATGAAAGGAAAAAACATACTCATTTAAAAGCAAAACAGAAAATCACTTTGACCATACTAGAATAATTGTTAGGAAATAAGATAAATTGATGTATACTAAGAAAAAAGTGCAACCACTTGGAATACGAATGCCCTGAAAGAAATTGTTACATTCTTTCAGTAAAATTATTATCAAAGAGGAAAGCTGAGTACATTAAGATGTAACGTATCCATGTAAATATAAAGAAACCAGAAATCAGGTCTAAATGTGAAATTGAACAAGTACAATTAGCTGCATAATATTTTCAGGAGAACCCACAGTGCTTTAGGCCACTCATGTGGACAAAACTATTCTAATTTGAAGAAATTATTATGTACCAGGAAGACTCTTTAGAGCAGAACCACATGGATTTAGATGTTGTTTGACATGCTGATGTATTGAAATGCAAATTACACAAAGGAAACGCCCTCATTTAAAAAAAAATAAATTGCTTTGATTTGCTCTCAAAGTTGCTACTAGCACAAGGAATCAAAAAGTATCTCCAGGAGAATAGTTTAAAAAGAGCAACACAAATTGAATCCCAAGCATTCGAGTAAAAAGAGGAACAAGAGTGCATGTTGTGGAACTTTGTGCTGGAAACGTTTATGTGATCACTAATAACTTACAACTGAAAAGCTTTGCATAGCTGCCATGTCTATGAAAGGTCCTTCAAATAATAGTCTTTTACTGTATGAATCTTTCATACATCCTTAGGTGTTCATTGATAGCTCCTTGCGAAATCTGTTACTTTATCTTACATGAAATAGGAAGGCATTGTAAACACATGTAATTCTAAAGTGTTGTACATGATTTAAAATACTGAACTTCATTTCTCCAAAGCCAGGTGCATATATCATCTCCTGTATTGAGCTCTTCTTCATGATCTTCCATTCCAATAACCTTGATCCTCCTTAAATTTCCAAAGGACATGACATAGTCTCCATTTATGTGTAATTATTGAATTGTTTACGGACATATTTGGGTCCTCCTATAATTTTCAAATGGCCAGTGTTTAATAAATGTTTGATTCACTGGTTGTTGAAATTTTTTGGATGGTAAAGTTAAATACTAGGTACACGACCTTTTAAATATTCTCATCCAATGCTATTAACATTTCCAATTATGTTCCGTCTAAAATAGCATCTTTTTGTAAACCTTCATGGACCTTTTTAGAATTAGTTGCTTTTCCCAGTATGCAGTATACTGCATCAAGATACAGTGTTTAACCTATTGTAATACTGTTTCTATTCTGTTTTACTTAGAGAATTTGTCTTATTATTTTTTTGAACTATTGTTTCTGTCTCTAACATGTATCAATGATTAAACAATTGTTCATTGAAGCGAATTCTCTGAAGACAGAATTGATCCCTGTATTGTACAGAGTCTAGTATGAATCAGATGCTCAAGAATTGTTGGTTTAATGGCAAATGGAGGAATTACGGATGACATATAAGTGTTACAAACATGCATAGGAAACACCAAAAACACATTTAAGTTCTTCTCTTTAATACTTACATAGAATTATACATCTTGAAAACATATCTTGAACAGATGATTTTACCCTGGAATAAATTGAACACTGATTGCTAAGACCTGTTGTCCTAAGTCATCCAGCTAGATAACCCTGAAATCCCAGGCAATGTGCAGTCTCTATCAAATGCTCTTGAAACCTTAATTTTAAAGGTCTCAACCAGCGCAATGATTTTATCTGAGGTACGGAAATTAAAACAAATAAGAAAAGAAGTTTGTAAAAACTCATCATATAAAATATAAGAGCTAATATAGATGACAATCTTAAATCTCAGGTGCCTTTATACAAGAATAGCCAGATAATTATTATATTACCTTTTGTTCTCAAAATTAAAATATATAGAATAAAATGATACCAAAATCTGCAAAATGAGCCCGTCATAGTGGTGCATTTCTGTAATCCCAATACTTATGGAAGCCAAGGCAGGAAGATTAAAAGCCCAAATCTAGTTGAGGCAATTTAGCCCTGTCTCAAAACAGAAATTTATAAATAAAACTGAGGACAAACATACAGCTCAGTCTGAAGGCCTTGGTGCATTCTCTGGCAAACACAAAAAAGTCGCATACAAAAAAAAAAAAAACTACAGAAGAATCATCAGAAGAATCTGGCACATTACTATAAATTGTAGTTATAATTTTTGTATTGAATAATGGAACTAATGCAAATGTAAATTCATATTTCATATAAATCAGCAATATAAAGCTAATAAATTCTGAATTAAACTTTATTTTGAAAATATTTATTGAATTTGATAGCTCACAATTGATGAACCAGGTTAGAATAATTGCTATCATAAATTCATAATCATAAAAGTAACAAAAATTCAGTCAAAAAGCTTCTATTTGAAATATTCTGTATAAAAAATTTTTAAATGAACATCAGTGGGGAAACAAAACTCTACTAATAAAAATGATCATTTCATTAGAACAGCTGCAGTATAGCAAAATTAATATTTTAAAAATATGTACCATAAATATTACACATAAAATAGTGTTCATAAAACACTCACTAGTTTCACATGGTATAATTATGGTAGTAGATTTTAGTTTTTCCTCATCTTTTTTCAGCATAGGTAACAAATAATAAAATATTTTTATAGAGCCTTTTGGTGGATAAAAAAGTCCTGTATGTAAGTGATACTTTATACTTTCAGGGCTTAATTAACTCAGCAGCTCTGTTAGCCATTTAAGGAACACCGATATGTCCTAAATTAAGAAACTCTGACATTATTAAGAGGGAACAGATCATATTCACTAATGTTGTTATAGGGAAAAAAATTCTTTTGATTTCCTATTAATATTTTTGGGCAGCTGTTTGAAAAATCAATGTGACAGGTCATGTACTTTCTAACTTATTGCATATATAAATAAAAGACTCATACAGATTTTATTATAAATTTATAAACAAAGTAACTTTAAATAAATTATAGGATTGAATTTCTACTTCTTTTAGGTGTTTGAGATAATATTAGTTTTAGTATCTTAATACAAAAGAACAAAATTACTTAAAACTTGGAAATTTTAAAGATACCTAAGAAATCTGAAGAAGTAAGACTTTCAAAGCAAAATGCCACCCCACAGTATGATGAGAGGGAACTACTGATGGAAATCTAAGATCTGCTTGCCCCTGCATGAGTGGCCCATCTCAAGACATCCAGTTCAATAGCAATGTTCCTAAGGATGTGGCGATCATCACCTTTTGGAAGGTGATAAACATTTAAAAATCCCCCCAAATATTATAGAGATCACCTAATGCACAAAACAAGATTAGGTGGAGAAAAGTGATGTGATCAAATAAATGATGTTTTATATTTATTCCTCATATCCAGTATAGAACAAAGGAAAACACTGCATCCGTGACTCTTCTTCAACTTATTTGCATACTTTCTCATATACATCCATTGAAATGTGTAACATTATTTCTTAATATTTTTCCTGCAAAAATAAAAAAAATAGTTTTACCTATTATCTATGTGAAAATGTTTGGTTTATTCTCAATCTGTTTTATGTGCCTATAACAAGCAGTGCCATTTCTGATAGCTAACAGTTTCTCCAATTTCCTGCACTGTAAAACAGGTTTCAACAATTGCTAGCCACTTAGTAGTCTTTCATTACCTGACATTTAGAAAGAAATTGACATGTGACAGTCAGTGTGCTGGGGATGCTGGAAAGTTAAAAAAAAAAATGACTGTAGTTTCCACTTAAGTTTGAACAACCAGAGGGTAATAAAGGAATTGTTCAGAGGGTAAATTATTTCTTTTAACTCAAGAATTATAAAATCATTTATCATAATGTCCAGATATTTTTCTTACCAATATTGTAACTCATCCATTTTACTGTCATGGAAGGCCTTGCATCTATGCTTCTAATTTAAGTGAATACAAAATAACTGGGAGGCTGTAATGTGGAAATTAAAAGAGAAACAATGATTAAACATAGCACATTTGCTGCAGACAAGCAATGTGAGACAATTCAGAGCTACATTGTGTAACTGACATAATGTATGTTTTCCTAAATGCTACTTTTCTTTATCTATAAATTCCTGAATACTAGAAATTTTTGCACTCAGAAATCGATCAGTGTTAAAAAAAATACCATTGCTGGTGGTTTAACAAAATTACTAATTTTTCATTGAAAATGCAGAATGATGAAATTCTTTTACATTTGCTCTAATTTATTATTTTCTCCTGTTATTCAGGATTGATACCGATAGTTTATGTTTCTCAAAGTTCTGTGGAAAATATAACAAATAACCAATTGTTAGCGTATCTGCTTCTATTTTGTGATTACTTTAACTTTCTTATTTTATTTCCAGCAATAATTTATTGTATTTAAAATTATGTCTTGAAGCACAAGTCATATAGAGAGAATTTTACAAGTTGTCAAATCAGAAATTTAAGACTCCCAACATATTAAGTACAAAAAGGAAAAAATGCCACTGTAAGCTAATGAAAAAATGCCACAAATAGAAATAGAATAAATACATATGAACAGAAGAAACCCAAATTCAGTTGTCTGAAATGACTGAATTTAGGCAAGTTATTTGCATATGTAAGAGCAGAAATACTGTCTTAGGACATTATTGCACAGGCTAAACAAGGTGACATCTGTGAAGCACTTCATTACTTAAAAGATTATAGTATAAAAACTTTCAAGTAAGTATAGTCTAAAACTTCAGAATAAGTATATGCTGAGATCATAAACTTAGTCTTTTTTTGTAACTTACAGAATTTTCCTGAATATCACATACATCAATAGCGATGAAAACACATAGGATGCATGCTAAGCAGTCAATAAACCCCTGTATCAAAGGGTCTGGGGAGTCAATTTCTTTAACACCTGACTTTGAGAAGATGTACAGAAAGTGATAGAAAATGATGGCTAATATTTAAAATTTTAAATGATTTAGTATAGTAAAAGGAACATTGCTGTAATCCACCTCAAAATCATTCCCTCAGTTCAAGTGTATGTGTCCCCCTGCTTTCCTGCTTCCTGAAGCAGTTCTAGAAGTCCTTTAGTGAATGTCTTTAGCACTGTCAGGGCTATACTGATGCTCTGAATGAGCACAAAATGTTTACCTTTCATGGTCATTTTGACTTTGGACAAGAGCCCTAAGTGCCACGGAGCCACAGCCAGTGAGTGAGGTGGGTGAGGACACAGTGCTCGTGGAAGGCACTCAGCCGCAACATTCGTCACATTATTTGTAACACTTTATGGAGACACTTATTAAAGAGGACTTCCAGAACTGCTTCAGAAAGTGACAAGAATGATTGCATAACTTTATTTGAAACTAGGGGGAGCATATTGAAGGAGATTAACAGCAATATATCTTTGAGCATAATATATTTTACTAAAATTTAAGTATTCACCATATATATTGATCCATTCTGGTACATTTTTGTAAACTGTGTGTTTTAACACGTATACTTATCTTCTCCACATTTTCTACTTAGATTCAAAATGAAAAATTTAAAAATCTAGCTTATATATTATTTCAGTAGATAGTAAACTTGCAGATAGAAAACTTTACTGCAGTAATTTCCATAGGAATTGCCAGGTTATTTTCTGGAACATAGAAACTACCAAAGCTGAGACAGCATAAAGAATGAATAAATGGATGTCATTAGCTTTGCATCATTTCTGGTTATAGTGATATGTTAGTTCATTTGTTATTGAATAACCATTAATTGTGCTTCTACTATCATCTCTACTTTGTATTAGAAGGTGAAAATACATAGATGGGTAACTTAGGTTCTTTCTACATGAACACCCTGTTTATGATGAAATAGTCAAAAGAAGGAAAAACACACTCATGCATACCCATACACAGAAACACGTACACAGTATAGTAATTTGTATGAAGGTGTTGGTAGAAAATAATGAAAATAAATAACTTGGTACAGTAGTTGGGAACTTGTTTTGGAAACTACTCTGAGGTACTGACGTTTGTTTTAATATTAAAAATAATTATATAAAGAATAAGTTGCAAGAAGGCAGGCTTCCAGGCATAAGAAGTATAATATTCATAAATAGCAACATATGAGTGCACATGATTAAAAGCAGTTTGCTGTGGCTTGTTTTTAATGGTAATGGAAGTCATAATAATGATAATGTGATGATGCCCAGAGAATAATGTACCGTGCAAGCCATGCGATAGCCACAATTTAGTCTTCAGAATTCAATATGATGGGGAACTAGTAGAATGTTTTAAACAAAGGAATGGTTTCTTGTATTGCCAATAATTGTTCCATGTACTATGGGGACATAAGTTTTAATAAATAACCACATTAATAAGAAAAGCCTTATAAACACAAAGGAAGAAATATTATACAACTGAAATAACTATTAGAAATAGCATTTTTTATTATTACAATAATCCAAGTCTCCCAACCACCATGTGATTTGTTATCAAAACACTTAATGAAAAAAAATTCACATTGTATTATGTGAAAGTTATTGTATTATATTTTGTGGAATCCAAATACTGCTTCTTTTTATGTATGACATGTTACATGTCAATAACTTATATTATGACTACATTATGTTTTATTGCAGAGAATCTCAAAACTTGCAGTCCTAGAACTTGCAAAGAGTCAGAGTAGAAGTTGTTATGAAATCTTATTTTATTTAGCTGCTTTTATTAAACACCAGAATTTCAATTTGAAGAAGTCCTTCATTATGTAGAACAGCACATGAATGTTTCTAAGAACAGTAGCTCAATCAGCACAAATCAGGAGTCAATCTTACCCCAAGAAGGCAGAGTTCCACTATTTGATTGAGAGATTTAATGACCTGCCTTGTTTTCAAAGTTTCATTTTTAAATTCCATCACCCGATCTTCATCATGGTAAAACTACTGAAATATCCCCCAAATGACACTGGTACTAAATTGCTTGTCTGACAAAGATGCAATATTAATTAATAACCAAAATATATGTGGCTGAAAGTCATGAATTGAGAGCAAGTGGAAATTTTCAATATGTGCCACTTTAGTGTCATACTGATTTACAAATCAGCAGGATTACACAGTTTATTAGTAAAACTAGGACGTGTATGAAAGTAAAAGGGGTACTATTAATAATAACACCAAGAGACCAAAGTTAAACTAAACTGCCCCACATAAACTGGAGCGCTTGTTAAGAAACAATAGCATATTTCTGTATTACCATCCTCCTTTACGTATTCAAAGATTAGCATAAATAGAAGATTGTTGGTCAAGAAAAATGTATCTGTGGCATTTTAAACACTGATACATGTAAATTTGATCAAGCATCACCCCAGATAATGTATCCTTTATATTTGACAAATACCCATTTTTGCAGTTTTATCCATCTGTATTGTTCTTTGCTTTAACAGGATATTAAAAACAAAAGTTGTACACACTCATGCATATAATATTTAATCTGATAAAACAAACCTTCTTAAATGCTTCAGAAGCATTCAGAATCATTTTCTTTTAACTTTTGGAAGGATACAGAACATTTATATTGTCTATATGCATTCTAATAAGCAATAGCACACAAGAACTCCTTACACCTAGTAATCATTGTTAGTAATCATTGATCTCAAATTAGTAATTGCTGATCTCAACATTGCCCCATCCTTGTAACTTAGAAATCATTCATCTCCTTTCCCTCCTTCCTTGGCCCCATCTTAGTATTGATAAAAATTGACCAGTCATTATAGTGCCTACCTTAGAAATGATTCTGTCTTTAGTAATGTCTTCATTCAACATCAAAACTCATCTTCCTCAAGATTATTAGGAACCTACTTTGAAACAATAACCAGCTCTTGTGCTCTAGTATTGAAAAGCCCTTGATACTGCCCCAAATGTAAAAGTAAATCTGCAGGAGAAAATGTGTGTACTGTATTTGGAAATCTCCCTTTTTTCCAAAAGGAGTTGTGTCTATCCATATATATATATATGGAGATATATAAATATATCAGTGTATTTATATAAATGTGGTTCAGTTTGTCTTTCATCTCTCATAAAATGTTATAAGAATATGAGGCGAAGTTCTTCACTAATTTTCATACCTTGTAATTTCACAGGTGTATATTTGACACAGGTATCAATGGCAACATAATTCAAAAATTCTGTCACCTAATAACTTATGTCCACAATTGTTAAGCTGTGACTGCTTGGCTCCAAGAAACAATGGACTAAACTCCCATCATCATACAAGTTAGCTAGAAATGTTACCTGTACCCAAATCCCTCCTATTCTCAAATTACCTCTAAATGTTTCTTCTGCTGCTGTTTCTTTTAATATTGTTAAGCATTGTGCAAGGATTTGTTAAAAAGTCACATATTTCCATTAAGTTTTCTTAGATGATGAAACTTAAAAGTTTGACTATATTGGGAGGTCAACAAGATGGCGGACTGGTAGGTAGCAGGAGAGAGACCCTCTCTGAGAGAGACAGCTCAAATGCCAGAATAAAACACCCTGGAGAGACCCAAACAGATAGAGATGGACTCTTTCAACCCAGGGAAAAACTAAAGTGCAAAAAACTGCTTGAATATGAAGTCCTGGGACTACCATCAGAGAAGCTAAGATCAGCGAGCACGGCACCCTCCTCGAGCCGCCTGAATTCCTGCCCGACCTGAACAAGCGATTCGCACCATAGTGACTGGCTTGAGCCGCCGGAGCGCAGAGCTGAACAGCCCTGCATGCAGCTCGCTCAGACCAGCCCTGCACTCGACCCACCCAGAGGCACCTTGAATTCCCAACACAGCCATGCTGAAGTCAGAGGTCGGGGAGTCCTGCAGTTCTTGGGGATGGGCATCAACACGCGGTGAGTGATGGGAATAAGACCCTCCCATGGGAAAGGGGAAACCAACTGGACAACATGTTGGATTTGGGCAGGACAGCCCTAACTCCATAAGGAAGTGGCTTCAGCTGATTGCTCCCCTCGCTGAGCGGATTGGTGGAATCTGCTTGGATTAGGCCGTGCCCCTGGTGGGAAGCCAGTGACTCCTACAATAAAACTTCCCTGAGATCAGTGCACACTGATGCAGCGAAGGCCTGCAAAGGTTCACTGGCCTGGAAGGGAGGAGGTAGCGCACACTGCCCATGGGTGAACTCTAATCTCTGATAACCTATTAAAGAGGGCTAAAGCTCCTAGCCTGTGCCCTCTAGAGGAGCCTTAACCAACAAGAAAAGGGTCTGGGCATTACACTGTACACTGGTATGGAAGGAACCAAAAACATGACAAAGGGAGAAATAAGAAACAACTCCCAGCCCCCAACCCTGACAACATTGATCCAGGAGAGGTAAATACAAAACAGATTGAGGGCAGCAATAATGCAATATCAAACACAGCGTTAGCGGACATAAAGAGATATATTCAGGACCTTGTAAGTGGGACCAAAACTGAAATATTAATTCAAATTAAACAAGAGATAAGTAGATTAATAAAAGAAGGGCTGGGAACCTCTCAAGAAGGCACAGACAGAAGAATGGAGGAACACAAATGGAGAGAAAAATTTAATGAAGAATTCAGGAAAAACCTAGAATTCATGAAGCACATTCAAAGACATTATCAGGAAACTAAAGACTCCATAGAAAGCTGGCAAAACTGCTTGAAAGAAACCAAAGATAGACTATCAAAAATTGAACACAGGCTTGCAATGTGGGGTCATGAAAGGGAAGATCTCTTAAAAATAACAAGGGAGCAGGCAGTAAAGATACAAAGACTGGAAGATGACAAGAGGATCTATAACTTAA
>PVJX010037777.1:0-16733 GCA_004027295.1 Dolichotis patagonum
CTCCCTACTTGCTTCACTCACTCTTGTTTCTCTTTTGTTGTCCTTATATTTATAATAAACTATGTTTTCTGCAAATATCTTATAATTTAAATGAGTTCCTTCTCTCTCAGGCAAATAAGTTAGTCAAGTACCTGATGCTTAAAGACTACACAAAGGTGCCCATCAAGCGCTCAGGTAGGCAGCTAGTATCCCTTCCCCAAACTCTGCTTTTCCTTTCCCTATTTTCTGTGAGCATACTTTGCCTGTACTATATCCCTTCTTATTCTGGCACTTTGCTTCCATAGATGGTTCTTCCTATCCCATGCTTGAGGACCTTCACTTATTATCCTCAGCCAGGTTTGCAAAGTGGCCAGGAAGTCACCCCCATTCAATCCAGGTCTTCCCTCCTCTCTCCTACAGAAATGCTGAGGGATATTATCCGAGAATACACTGATGTTTATCCAGAAATCATTGAACGTGCATGTTTTGTCCTGGAGAAGGTGAGAAGGTAGCCTTGAGGGACAAGAATGATAAAGTCTTGATTTTTAAAGATTCGTGAAATTTTTACTGGGAGTTTAGGGTAAGGCCAGGGAAGTGAGTGGCTGCTTATAGGTACTGCTTATGCTAAATCTCATAATTTCTTGTCTGTTTTTTTGGGTTCCTGTAGAAATTTGGGATACAACTGAAAGAAATTGACAAGGAAGAACACCTATACATTCTCATCAGTACCCCTGAGTCCCTGGCTGGCATACTGGGAACGTAAGATGGGAAAGGTGGTGGAACATGGCCATTCTCAGTGATGTCCATTCTCCCATCCCCCACCCTGGGAGTTTCAAATAGGTCAGGGTCCAGGGTTCATTGTTACATAGTGGTTCATGGGAAGAGCCAGGGTATAATCCTCCCCCTGGCTGAGAAGTATTGGCAAGTTATATGGGTAAGCCGGCTGCGGTGTCTCACACAAATGGCTGCTAAAAGTATTATTTTTAATTCTCCTTTAGGACCAAAGACACACCTAAGCTGGGTCTCCTCCTAGTGATTCTGGGTGTCATCTTCATGAATGGCAACCGTGCCAGTGAGGGTGAGTGACTGGACTTATAACTGGGGGTTGGCTGTAGCCTTATTTCCATACTCATTTTCTATGCCTTGTCTCCTCCTGCCTCCCTTTGCAGCTGTCCTCTGGGAGGCACTACGCAAGATGGGACTGCGTCCTGGGTATGATCAGGCTCTATCATCTCTTACCTATTTGAATCATTCTTTGGCAACAGAAGATGGTTCCAGGATTGCATTAACTTGATAGTCTGGGGGTTTGGTTTGGGGAGGTCCAGAGCCCAGGGTTGTGACCTGGGTGGAAGGGGAAGTAGTCCTGAACTCTGCTTCTTTTTTCGTCTGATCCTTGTGCTGGAAAGCTCTCTGCTTTTCTTCGGACAAAGTCATAGTGTGTATCTCTCTCTCTCTGTCTCTCTCTCTCTCTCTTTTTTGGTTACTATTATCAGGGTGAGACATCCTCTCCTTGGAGATCTGAGAAAACTTCTTACTTACGAGTTTGTAAAGCAGAAGTAAGTGATACCTAAGGAGCTATTTCTAGTCCTCATCATTCTGTGTTTTAATCTGCTCAGCAAGCCCTTCTGAAGCTTATTTCTTAAAATATCCCTGTTCATAGGCTCACAGAAGCACATTTGTACTCAAGGGTGCTTATTGCAAATACACCTTTAGGTTGAGTTTTTCTGTGGGTTTTTTTTTTTTTTTTTTTTTTTTGTACCAGGGATCGAACTCACGACCATGTGCTTGCAAGGCAGACGCTTATACTGTTGAGCTAAATCCCTGGCCTTAAGTTTTTCTGTTTTATAGCTGTCTTCATGGCAGACATTCCCAAGGCTGGGCCAGGTAGAGGCTTTTACACTGTAGTGTAATCATGGCAGTGGGCCTGTGGCTCATTGACAAAATTATAAGAATCTGGAGCTAGAGACTTGGCAGGAGTGAGATATAGTGCTGTCCTTTCTGTGACCTACCACAAGCCTCCCTTGCAGCTCTGAATGATTGCCTGGGGTGGAAACACTGGCACAGAAATTCAGAAGTCTTTATTAAAGGATAAATACCCCAATTGTGGTTAGGAGTTTGGAGTCAGAGAATTGCTACCTGAAATTAGAAGTTTCAAAATCTTGGATTATTGTGCATCAGTGGATGGACTACCATTCTGCTTGGGTAGGTAACACACATTTTTGCTCTTTCAGGTATCTGGACTACAGACGAGTGCCCAACAGCAACCCTCCTGAATATGAGTTCCTCTGGGGCCTCCGTTCCTACCATGAGACTAGCAAGATGAAAGTGTTAAGGTTCATTGCAGAGGTAATGAAACTGTTCCATACTGATAGTAGCTGGGAAAGGTCCAGAAAAGGAACAATATCCTAGATATATTGTTGTTGTTGTATGTAATAACATTAAATAAAGTGCTTGATATGTATTAAGTACTTGGTAAGTATTAACTAATACTATTATGGGTTTTGGTTTTTTTTTTCTTTTTTCAAATTTTTAAATATTTTTTTTTATTTCCAGGCTTTACTAAAGTGTAATTGACAAAAAAATACACATAATTTACAGAGTATGCCCTGATATTTTTGGTTTTTTATTTTTCATTTATTTTTGATTGAAAAATAAATGAAATTGAAATTTCATTTTGATTGAAATTGAGTGAAATACATTTTGATAATACATGTGTGTATCTTATGGAATGAATAAGTCAAGCTAAGTAACTATCATACTTATTTTTTGGTGGTAAAACATTTAAAGCTACCTCTCTGAGATTTTCAAATATGCAGTACATAATCATTAACTATAGTTATCATCCTGTATAATAGATCTATAAGCTTATTCATTCTATGTAATTGAAACCTTGGGGCCCCTAACCATCCTACCCCATCATAGGCCCTGGCAACCACCATTCTGCTCTACTATGAGTTTGATGTTTTTTGGATTCCACATTTAAGTGAGATTATACAGTATGTATCTTTCTGTTTCTGGTTTATCTACTTAACATCATAATGTCCTCTAAATAGGTTTTTGGTTTTTATTTCTCATCTCAGGTTCAGAAGAGAGACCCTCGTGACTGGAGTGCACAGTTCATGGAAGCTGCAGAAGAGGCTTTGGATGCTCTGGATGCTGCTTCGGCTGAGGCTGAAGCCCGGGCTGAAGCAAGAACCCGCATGGGCATTGGAAATGAGGCTGTATCCGGGCCTTGGAGCTGGGATGACATCGAATTTGAGCTGCTAACTTGGGATGAAGAAGGAGATTTTGAAGATCCCTGGTCCAGAATCCCATTTACCTTCTGGCCCAGATACAACCAGAATGCCCACTCCAGATTTCCTCAGACCTTCGCTGGTCCTGTTATTGGTCCTGGTGGTACATCCACTGCCACCTTTGGTGCCATTGGTTTCTTCTGGGTCGAGTGAAGCATTGGGTAGGTATATCACTTTGAATTGGGAAGTTTGGAGGATATAGGGTTGATGGGGTTGCATTTATGTCCATGAGCTAGGAATCAAATCGGAAACCTGTGGTGGGGAGATGAGGAAGGTATAGGAAAGCACTGTTTGGTATTTGTGTTCCTCAATATTTGATAATATATATCATTGAATTTTTACTTTTTCTTATATTCACAGATGTTGCAATAGTCCTTACCCTGAGTGAGGCTGAAACCTCAGATTTCTTCTAAATACAGCTATCTAGAGAGCCACATCCTGTTGACTGAAAGTGGCATGCAAGCTAAACATATTTGCTATCACTGTCTGTTGCTTTTTTTTCCACTTGTGTTGTCAAGTTTTGGTATCAGAAATAAACATTGAAACCGCAAAGTGAATTAGATGTGCATCTCTTTTTCTGTGTTCAGGGAGAGATCAACACATTTAATGGGAGAATACATTGACTCTAGCTTGAAGGGCAGAGCAGCATTCAACCGGTAAAAATATGAATAAATCCAGCTAATGGATTGGGGGCCAAAAAAGGGATCAGTGAACATAAGTCTAAATGAGACTCAAGAACTAGTATGGTTTATTCAATAAATAAAATATAAGTAACTCACATGTGGTAGATATACTGCTGCATAATCTGAAATGACTGACACTGAGAGAAGTAGTGTAATGAAGGAAGGTGTAGATAGGCCGTGCTCAGGTAGTCACATTTAAGAAGACAGAAGAGGCAGAATTCCAGGTGATGACAAGGTTCAGAGAGTGGAGAGCTGAAGGGGAGAGTCAAGGGGTATTGGTTGTATTGTCCATGTGGCAAGTGAAATAACTCCTGGTTAGAGGCAGGAGTAAAACCAAAAACATTTGGTGAGCCAGGTGTCAAAAGTCCCTGTGAGAAAATGTATCTCTAGCCACATTTCTCATAAAGGGCTATGCTCTTACACACGTGCTCCTCCCTAACTCTAAATTTGCAGCACAAGAACCTGTCCCTCTAGGAAACCTTCACAGTGCTCTATTCCCACAGGACCAGGGCTTCGTCACAGAGACAGGGTTTTATGGAGAGTGAAGAAGGCCTCACAATGGCCTCTTCTGCAAGGTTGAAAGAGGAGTTTTTGTTGCTACTGAACAAGGATTAAGAAAGTAAGACAAAGTTCCATGCAGAGCTAGGCAGCCTTTGGCTAGGACCATAAACAGGGACCTGGCTTGAACTTCTGAGACCTATCCTAGAAGTTAAGACTCTCCCACTGAGGTTGAAGTTAGGCCCAGACTCTGACTTCTTTAGGACAATGTTAATCTGAACATGTGGACAAGAATGGAGACAGGAGCTTCTGGGGTAGAAAAAAATTCAAGATGAAAGGCTGTGTTCTCTTAGAAAGGGCTTAATAAAGGACAAAGTCAGTGTCCAGAACTTCTTTCGGTTCTGGGGTGATGTGCATATTCTGGAAAGAGAAAGCTCTTGATTGGAAGAAGTAATGTAGGGCCTTAGCCTTCCCCTGCTTGTCCTCACTATAAGGAGCCTTTCTAAGAGCCACTCTGGTTCCTGACCCTTCGCAAGAAAAACTTGGGAGAATCTCCTGAGGCCTTTGTTGCAGGAGATTGTCCTAGCCCTGTGTCATTGGTGGCCCAGGTCTGGGCTGTGATTCCTGTTTTTCTGCGTGATGATTGTTCTTCCAATTGATCCCACTTGGGATCTGTAGACCTAAGTGGCCTTTCTGTGAGGGAGGGTGCTTTCACCATATGTCCGCAACCAGCTTGGATACAGTCTGTCACCTACCTCAGGTTTCTGCTGGTGTGTGTTCATGGCCTCCACATTGCAGTCTTGGGCAAAAAAACCCCCATGGATCGCCGCTGTGAGCTAAATGAGGCCTCCAACTGATAGCCAGCAAAGAAACCCAGACCTCAGACCTCCAGTTATGGGAGAGGAGCTGAGAATGAAGTAGTTTGTTTCCCTGAGGCCCGAGACAGAAATGTAGCCCTACCAACACCTTAATTTCAATCTTGCCTGAACCTAGAACAGCCATGCTGGTACATCTGACCTACTGTAAATAGGAGGCTAAAAATGGGTAGTGTTTTACACATACTCAGTGTGTGGTAATTTTTATATATTAATAGAAAACCAAAATGTAGGATGACATGTTCAGATGTTTGTATATACCCACTGAAACGATGAACCACATCCTATTGTCCCTGGTATTGCCCAGGAACAACCATGCAGTTTGCCCTTGGTCAAGTATGTGTTCTTCCCTTGGATTTTGAAATTGACTCTGATTGACACAGAGTTAAAAAATGATTTGTGTGTCAGTTTGCGTATTCATTGTTCTTCCTCATTAAGTTTTTATCATGCTTATTATACAGAGATGACTTTCTATTCCTATCCTTTTTTACCCACTTGTCTGTTGATAGACACATAGGTTGATCTGGACTATTGTGAATAGTGCTGCAATAAACAATACAGATATCTCTTAGATACTGTATTCTGAGAATAAATGTCTCTTAGGTATAATAATTTCATTTCCTTTGAATATACACCCAGAAGTGGTATTGGTAGACCCTATGATAGTTGTCTTTAATTTTTTAAGGAAGCTTCACATTGTTTTCCATAAAATATATTTAATATCAATAATCATAGAAATGGAAGTTGAAATCACAACTACATCTGTTTGAATGGCTGTTATCAAAAAGATAACTAGTGTTGAAGATGTCGAGAAAAGGAAATTTTTGTACACTATTGGTGGGAAGGTAAAGAGTATATACATTATGAACTTAAACTGGTCTATGTCTACAAAAGAATTCTTATCTAGAGTTTAGCCATAGTTGCACTATACCTGTGAATCATTTGGGGGCAATGTATATCCTTACAGTGTTATTCCTTCCATGTGATATGCATAAGCCTCTCCACTTATTTAGGTCTTTAGGGATGCTTTTCATTAGAATTTTTGCCATATGTATACTGCATGTGTTTTGATAGATTGTGCCTAAATATTTCCTTTTCTTTGGAATTATTATCAATGGTATTGTGTTTTAATTTCTATTTTCATGTCTCATAAATAGACAAGTAATTGATTTTTCTGTGTGTGCTGAACTTATAGTCCATGAACTTGCTAAAGTCATTTTAAAATAGTGTGATACTCGTTTTTTGTAGAATCCTTGCAACTTTATCTGTAGGCAATCAGGTCAGCTGCAAACAGGGATAGTTTATTTCTTATTTCTAATCTCTGTATGTCTTTTGTATTTCTTCTCTTTCTTCTTTTTTTCTTTCTTTTTTTTTTTGGTCTTATTGTACTGGCTAGAATTTTGGGTGTCATGCTAAACAAACAAATGACAGCAGATGAACTTACATGTCTCTGATATGAACAGCTTTTCACTACTAAACATGATCTTTACAGTAGCTGGTAGATCCTTTTTATAAGTTAAGGAAGTTTATTCCTACTTTGCTGAGAATTTTTGCTATTAATGTTTGTTGTATTTTGTCAATGCTATTTTTGTGTCTATGATTGTGTGATTTTTCTTTTCAGTTTTGTAAAATTTTCATTCTGGTAAATGCACGTAACAAAATTTACTATCTTCACATTTGAAGTGTATAGTTCATTAGTGTTAATTCATCCACATTGTTGTGCAACTGTGTACAGACCTTATTAAGTTGAAACTCTATATCCAGTACATACTACTTCCTATTTTTCCCTTCTCCAGTCTATGGAAACCATGATTATATTTTCTGTGTCTCCTCATATAAGTTGTATTTTATGAGACTTGTCTTTTTATAATGGATTTATTTCACTTAGCTTAATGTCTCCTAGGTTTATCAGTGACATTTGGATTGCTTCTACTTCTGGGCTATTCTGAATAATCCTGTAGTGAACATGGATATGCAAATATTTTAGACTCCAATTTTGATATTTTTGGATATATACCCAGAAGTGGGAGTACTGGGTGCCATGGTAGCTCTATTTTTAATTTTTTTGATAAACCACCATTCTCTTTTCCGTAGGGATTGCACCATTTTATAATCCTACTAACAGTGAAAAAGAATTCTAATTTGTCCATGTTTTCAACAACACTTGGTATTTTCTAGGTTTTATGTATTGGATAGCTCTAGTAGACCTGAGGTGATAGTGCATTGTGATTTGATTTGCATTTCCCCTCTGATTAATGATGTTGCACATCTTTCCGTATGCTTATTGGCCATTTGTATATCATTGTAGAAATGTCTATTCAAGTCCTTTGCCCATTTTTAATTGAGTTATTTGATGTTTATGGTGGAGTTATAGGATTTATTTATATATTGTTTGTTAATTCCTTATCAGATATATTGTTTGCAAATATCTTCCATTCCTTATGTTGCCTGTTCATTCTGTTTATTTTATTCTTTGATGCACAAGGCTGTTTTAAGTTTGTAGTATCTGTATTTGTTTTTGTTGCATGTGCTTTTGGTGTCATAACCAAAAGTTTAATGCCAAACCCAATATCATGAAAGTTTTCTTTTATGTTTTCTTCTAGGGGTTTTATACTTTTAAGTTTTGCCCCCACATCTTTAATTCTTTTGTTTTGTTTTGTTATGTTTGTGTTTGTATTGTTGCTTATTTTTCTAGTCTTGAGGATTGAGCCCAGGAAGTGCTGAGCTACATTCCCAATCTTTTTGAGATATATGCTCTTAGTAAATTGTATAGGCTGGCCTCAAACTTGTGATCCTCTTGCCTTAGCCTCCCAAGTAGATGAGTTTACAGATATGTGGTACTATGCCCAGTGTCTTTAATCAATTTAAGTTAATTTTTGTTTGTAGCATATAATAAAGGTCTAATTTCATTTGTTTGCATATGACTATCCAGTGTCCCCAACACCATTTGTTGAAGAGAATGTTCTTTTTCCACTGAGCGATTTTAGCTCCCTTGTCAAAGATCCCTTAACCACATATTTGAAGATTTATTTCAGCCTGCATTTTGTTTCATTAGTCTGTATGTCTACTTTTATTCTAGTACCACACTACTGTGATTACTGCAATTTTATAATATGCTTTAAAATTAGGGTGAATTCTCTAACTTTGCTCTTTTCAAAACTGTTTTGGCTGTTCTGGGTCCCTTAGAATTCCCATATCTATTTTAGAATGGTTTTTCTATATTCAAAAGTTCTCTTGGGATTATATTGAATCTGTAATTGTTTTGATTATATTGGCATATTAACAATAATCATTAACTTGTAATCCTTGAACATGGAAAGTCTTTTCATTTGCTTTTATTTTCTTTAATTTCTTTCATCAATTATTAAAGTTTTCTTTCATCACCTTGGTTGGGCTTATTCCTAACTATTCTCTTTTTTGCTTTTTGTTGTAAATAAAATTGTTTTCTTAATTTCTTTTTCAAATTGTTCATTGTTGCTGTATAAAAATGAAATGCTGAAATACAAATGATTTTTGTATATTGATCACATGTTTTTCTGCTATGGAAACTATAGAGTTTTCTGCATATAAGAAAGATTATATCATCTGTCAAGAAAGATAATTTTTATTCATTTCTAGTGTGCCTTCCTTTTACTTTGTTTTTGCCTGTTTTGTTTTGCCTGTTGGACCTTCTAGTAATATGTTGAAGAGACCGGCTACAGCATGTATTTTTGTCTTATTCTGGTTCTTAATGGAAAATAGTTGGCACATGAAATTAGTTTGAAAGTGTTTTCTTATATGTAAAAGAGTATGTAAAATCAACATTAATTGTTTAGATATTTGTTTATATTCTCATGTGATGAAGTCATCTGGGACTATAGGTTTCTTTATAGAGAGTCTAAATCATAAATAATTTTCTTTAATAATGTAGCTCTTTCATCTTGTTTGAATTTTGAGTTCTTATATTTTTCAGAATTTCATTTATTCTAAGTTATGGAATTAATGAGTATTATGTTATTTGCCACATTGTTATCCTTTTTATTTCCTTCTTTATGTCTTCTTTCTTTTTACTATTTTCTTGAGATAAAAACTTAGTTTCATTTTAGATCTTGTTAATGTAAGCATTTAGTGATATAAACTTCTCTTCCCACTGTTTTATTGTGTAGCACATACATTGGTATCTTTTATTTCATTTTTATTAAGTTCCATGCATTTTCTAATTTCCTTTGTATTATGTAGAAGTGTTTCACTTATTTTGTGATGTGTAGATTTGTTCTTACAGATTAATATCTTGATTCCTTTGTGGTTGGAGAGTATGTTTTGTGATGTTGTTTTAATGTTGTTGAGGTTTATGTCCAAGATATGGTTTTTCTTGTTGAGTGTTCTATGAGTGCTTGAAAAAGTATTTCTTCTGTTAGGTAGAATTCTTTCCCCCACCTTTCTGTCTGTCTGTGTATCTTTTGGTCAGTTTTATTGTTCATTTATTCTGTATCCTTGTAGATTATTTGTATAGTAGTTTCATCTATTGCTGAGAATTCACTGCTGAAGTCCTCTAGTACAATTTTGGACTTGACTATTTTCCCCTCAGCTTTTGCTTCATATATTTGGGCCTTCATTTGTTTGATGCACACCCTTGTAGTATCATGATTTCTTCCTGGTGAGGGACCTTTTATCATTACAGAGTCTTTGTCCACCTGATGTTAATATCAATACTACTGCTTTGATTAATGTTTGCATTGTATATCACTTTTGAAGCTTTACTGCCACTGTACATATGTCATGTGTCTTTTTATTTGAAGTAAATTTGCTTTTTTCTTTTTCAACCATTTTAGTACTTTTAATAAATATTATTATATTTAGGGAATACACCATGATGTTATGGGACATGTACAGATAGTAAAATAATTACTATAGAACATGTCCTTCATTTCAAATAGTTGTCCATATTTTTGCACAGGAAAAACAGCTAAAATCTTATTTAGCAAAGATTTCAAATATAATATTAATAATCATATTAGATCTGTAGACTTACTCATCCCATACATCTGCTACTTTGCTTCCTTTGATCTATATCTCACCATTCCCTCCCCTGCCCCTCTTGTTTCTAGTTACCACTCTTGTTTTCTCTATATGTTTTAAAAACTTTCACATATATGTAAGATTGTTCAATATTTCTATGTCTCACTTATTTAACTTAGCATAATGTCCCCCAGTTTTGTCCATATTGTAGCACATAATAGAATCACATTTTTAAGGGCCAAATTATATTCCACTGGACTTCTATACTGTAGTTTCTTCATGTATTTGTCCATGAGCATTCGTTTAGGTTGTTTATATCTTCACTAATGTGAGTAAGTTGTGAGGACATAGGAGTGTAGATATCTTAAGAAGGCGGTGATTTCATTGCTGTTGGATATATAACTAGAAGAGGTTTTGCTGGGTGTTATGACAATTCTATTTTTAATTTATTTAGAAACCTCCATACTATTTACTATAATGATTGTGCCAGTCTGTGCTCCTATTAGCAGTTTAAAAAAATTTTCTTTTCTCCACACCTTCACCAACATTTATTATCTTTTTGCTTTGCTCTGTCTTTCTGTCTTCTTTTCTTTCTTAAAATAGCCATCCTGACAGATGTGAGGTGAAATCTTACTGTGGGTTTCACTTGTATTTCCCTGATAATTATTGATGTTGAGCATTTTTTCATGTACCTGTCAGCCATTATTATGGAGAAATATTTTTCAGGTACTTTGCCCAATTTTAAGCCAGGTTATTTGTTTTCCTGATATTTACTGTATGAGTTTTTTAAATAAACTTTTGATATTAACTCCTATTTAGATGCATAACTTGCAAACATTATTTTTCTAATCTCTAAATTGGCTTTTCATATTGTTGTGCTGAAGTGGTAAAATGAGCCATTACTGACTATGAAAGCATGACTTTGTTACTCTGCCCTCTTTCTCCTCACTAGAGGTCTTGGGCTTTGTCTTACCTGTCCACTAGGGATCAGTTAATGGTAAAATATAAAGATAGGTAAAGATACCCTACTATAACCAAAGCTTTGCATCATCCCAGCCAGACCTGCAGGCTGTGCATTGACAGTCACTAGGAATTGGCATAGGGGATGATAAGCCAGTTCCCTGTGTGTATATCTCCTTTAAGAAAACCCCTGGAAGAAAGTACAGTGTGGCAGTACTGTATCAGATAGGAATAGGATATTCTCGTGTCCTCCAAGTATAAACCGTACATGATTATATTTTTACCTAACAATGCCACATATTCTGATGTCTCATTCTGTTGCAGATAGTGTGTATACCCGCCCAAATATAACTCAAATGTCATTAAAATGTCACATGTACTCATTCAAACAGACATAGCCTTAGGTATTGGGATGTTCCCAACCAAACAATGCCGCTGAATGTTTGTAGGCATAATTAGTTTAGCCTGTATACAAAAAGATATGGTGAGTATCTGCAGTTAATAGTTTCAACTATTTGAAGAGTCATCTTTCACTGCTTATTCTTCTGTCTGCTTCTTCCCTGTTCATTCTTTGGGATTCTATAGTACTTTGCCTTTTGGAGACTCCTTGCACTCATTTTTGAGTTCATATAAGGATGTTGCCTGTACCCTTCTGCCTTCCTAGGGATCACAGTGATGCAAAACAAACAAACACACATAGCAAGCTGAATGGGAAGACTGATTGACTGGGGGAGTGTGATGACTGACTGATGGAAGACCTCCTGAATTCCAGTAATTTTCCACCTCTTTAGTTTTCACTATTTATTGCATAATCTTCATATCAGATACTTCATCATGAGATATGCAAAATATTTCCAACAGAAACATTTTGGCAATGACAAATGAAGTACTATGAGAAAGAAGAGACATCTACTACTAGAGTACTACAAGAGCAGTATATACCTGTATTTTCAGTATGAATTTTCATGAAAACATACTCTTGGGGCCAGGGATTTAGATGGGTGGTGTAAGTGCATGCTTGGCAAACACAAGGTTGTGAGTTTGAGTCCCAGTACCAAAGTAGTAAAAAACAAACAAAAAAACATACTGTTGTTAAAATTCTTCCAGTTGTCCAAATGTTGACGAGGCTGCGGGGAAAAAGGAATACTTCTCCACTGTTGGTAGGAGTGCAGACTGGTGCAACCACTGTGGAGGTCAGTATGGAGATTCCTCAAAAAACTAGGATTGGAAGTTCCATTCAATCCAGCTATTCCCCTCCTGGGTATTTTCCCAGAAAAATTGAAAAGGTGATATGACAGTGATATATGTGCACCCATGTTCATAGCAGCACAATTTGTAATAGGTAAATCTTGGAAACAACCAAAATGCCCATCAACCACAGAGTGGATGAAAAAAGTGTGGTATTTTTATACAACGAAATACTATTCAGCTATAAAAAAGGATGATCTTGAGGTCTTTTAGGTAAATGGAGGCAACTTGAGAATATCTTCATTAGTGAAATAAACAAGACTCACATTAGTAAATATTGCATTGTCTCTAGTGTAAAAAATAAGAAGAACTGACAGAAGAGCAGTGTCCAAAAAGTATAATAGATATATAAGTATAATAGATATAATAGATATTGTAAACGTGAAAGGGAAGGAAAGTGCTCTAAAGAATATAACGGCATGTATAGTGTGTTAGATGATCATATTCCTGAGCTTTTGTTAGATCATTGAACAGAAGAGTTTGTACTGTCAATGTTTGAGTGTCTAGCCACTTTTATGCTTTGATTTTGTAACTTTAACAACTTTTTAAGATGACAATATGTAATGTATCAACTAGTAATTTTATGATGTTAATTTTTTTGAATTTTGTATTTTCCTCATTTTTTTCTATTTTGTCTTTTTAACATTTTCTTTCTTAAAATAAAAGTTTTTTAAAAATTAAGAAAAAACTCTTCCAGTTGTTACCCACAGGATAGATATAAAACTCCTTATTATGGGACTTTTGAAGACTTTTGATGTTTTGATCAAATTCCCTTAATGACCCCATTTCTCTCCTTATTCTTTTGAAAATTATCACTTCTTAACACACCCACATCAACACAGAACTCTGTTCTTTTCTAAGACATGGATGTATTTTTCCTTTAGAGTCTTGTACTGTGTGTGTGTGTGTGTTGTTTTCTTTGAAGTTGTTTCTGTTTCATGCTTGCCTGTTCTAAATTGTCAGTGCTCTTTCATTGTTTACCCTAGATCCTGGGGGAAATGATGGTTGCCATCCTTGGGTCAGGAAGGAAAAGCCATCTTCTAACTGTGTAGTGTTATTCTAGGTGGGTTGAGAGCTACACAGTGAAACTTTCATTTATTTTCCTGTATAGGAATCTCTTGAGAAACACCTCTGACCTCTAAATATTCTAAATTTGGGGAAACTAGACTCAACCCCTCAGTCATGGAGTTATCAAGAACTTGCCAACTTGAAAGCTTCCCAGGTTTATCCTTTTTTAAATAGTAACATGGCATTGTTGCTGTGTTTCTAATCTTCAGTGTTTCCTAAGGGCTCTGCAATTCTCTGTAAAAGGTGTTGAGGCACAAAGATTAATTCAAGGTGCAAGGTAGGTGACATCAGTTTTCTGTAGAACCATGTGTATAAATAGAAGAAGCATGAGTCCACATCTCTATCCCTTTCCTCTCTCCACGTTGACCTAGCCTCCTGGAAAATCCTATGTACTTCCATATTCCCTAACTGAATGATAGGAGAGGTGTCAAAGCTGTCTTAGGGATACTACAGGCCCTTTGCTTTTCTTGGACTATATTTCTGCATCTAGAAACCACTGACACCTGGGCTGAAGCATGTGTGCAAGGAAGGATTTAGCCTTAGCGATCAGGAGCTACAACGAGATTTTTATACTACTCTCAACCAATGCTGCACTTAGTTTTCTTTGGTATGTATAAAGGGCAGTATGTAAAAATGTAAAAAAGCAATGATCACACCAAACTTCTATATCATATTGAAATGTCTACTTGAAAAATGAATTTTAAATACAGAATGTTTGTGTTAAACAAAGGCTGAGAAAACTAATCAGCAGTAGAACAACACTCTTAAGTAATGCTAAGCGAAATTCTTCAAGTTGAAGAAACATTAAAGCCAACGAAAATTTGATGTACAGTGAGGAATAAAAAGCACCAAAAAGGGGCTGGGGATTTAGCTCAGTAGCATAAGTGCCTGCCTTGCAAGCACGCTGTCATGAGTTTGATCCCTGGTACCGATTAAAAAAAAAATATGCCTGCTGGCTCCACCACAAAACAGTATTAACTAAACCACCAGAAAAATCATTCATTTTCCTTTGATTATGAAAAGAACTATTTAAAACAAAAATCCATTATGATGTCTTTAATGAATGTCAAAATGAAATAATGACCACACTGCACAATTCAGAGAAGTCAATGAATTGCTATTATTGTAAATGCATTATTATTTATGTGAACTGGTAAATGTTAACTCTACTGGACTGAAATAAGTTAATAATGTATATGGTAGCCCCTCAGAAACCACTAAAAATGTGCAAAAATTATAGCTTAAAAGGAAAATTAAGATACTAAAATAAAATTCTAAAAATGTTTCTCACCCAAAATGTTAGGTAAATGGAACAGAGAAAAAACACACAAATGGGAAAAAACAAATACCAAATGATGAACTCAATTGCATACATAATTACATTAAACAGAAATGGACAAGCACTGCAATAAAAAGCAGAGATATATTAAGCAGGATAAGAAAGCAACACCAAACTGTTGACAAAAAGAGATGCATTTAGCCAGGTGTGATGGTGCACACCTGTAATCTCATCACTTTGGGAAGCTGAGGTAGGAGAGTCACATATGAGCCCAGCCTAGGCAACTTTGCAATTTAGATTGTTGCCAAATAAAAATAAAAAGGAATATAGAGCTCAGTGAAAAGGCCCTGGGCTCAATTTTCAGTACTGGAAAAGATAAATTGAAAATAGAATGATGAAAAGCAAAATGTAAACCTAAGAGTACTGTTGTGGCTATCTACATATGAGACAAGGTAAATTTAAAGAAAAACAATATAAAATGAGACATTCCATAAAGATAGTAGGTAAATGAATAACGATAAAAACAGCTGCAACATTGGAACAATGAATGCAGATATGCACACACACACACTGATTTACAATCATAATTGATAATTTTATCACCCCTCTCAGTAACTTGTAGAGCAAAAAAGAGTATTTAGAATATTTTGATAATGTCTATTTGACATTTTATAGCATACTATATACCTAATGACTTCAAAATTCATATTATTTTCAAAGGCACATGAAATTCTCTCCAAGATAATTATTTTTTTAATTTTACATAAAAAAACAAAACAGAAAAGGTAATAACAATGCAGAATTCCAAAGGAAAAAAAGAACAAAACAAACAAACACTAAGAAATCATACTTCATAAGTTACATACTGTAATCTTGGAAATATTTGTTCAAGTTACAAAATTAAAGCAAACAAAGTAGACATTCAATCAGTGAGACTATTAACAGTTCTGCTCAACATTCTAATGAAAACAGTAATATGGTCATCTATCATACACACTTATTCATGCAGTTATTTCCTTTACAGCACTTTCTTTTCCTCTTTTTTTATAGTAGCAATTATGCAATGTGGATTTTATTACTCCTACAGTTCTTATTATTTTTTACACTAGAGACACAATGTGATATTATAAATATGATTCTTATTTATTTCACTGATGAGGATAGTCTCAAGGTGTCTCCATTTACCTGTGAAGGCCTTAAGATCATCCTTTTTCATAGCTGAGTAATATTCCATTGTGTAAAAATACCACATCTTTTTCATCCACTCTGTGGTTGATGGGCATCTTGGTTGTTTCCAAGATTTAGCTATTACAAATTGTGTTGCTATAAACATGGGTGCACATATATCACTGTGATATGAACTTTTCAGTTTTTCTGGGAAAACACCCAGGAGGGCAATAGCTGGGTTGAACGGAGCTTCCAATCCTAGTCTTGTGAGAATTCTCCATACTGATTTCCATAGTGGTTGCACCAGTCTGTCCTCCCACCAACAGTGGAGCAGTGTTCCTTTATCCCCACGGCCTCGCCAACATTTATTATCAGTTGATTTCTTGACGGCAGCTATTCTTTCCGGTGGCGTTGCTATCTCAGTGTTGTTTTAATTTGCATTTCTCAAATGACCAGTGATGGTGAACATTTCTTCATGTATTTATTTCCTATTTCTATATCTTCATCTGAGAGCTATGTTCATCTTAGACGCTCATTTTTGGAGAGGGTCTTTGAATTTGGGGGGGTTTGATGTTTTTCAATTCTTTATATGTTCTTGATACAAGTCCTTTATTTGAGGGGTTGCTGGCTAAAATTCTTTCCCACTCTGTGGGCTTTATTTTCATTCTGATGGTGATTTATTTTG
>PVJX010037778.1:0-16828 GCA_004027295.1 Dolichotis patagonum
GAAATAACATGAATCACGAGAAAAAAATTGTTGTTCCAGTTCATGCCATCTCTTGTTCCATGCTAGAGCGATTTGTCATTGGTTGCCCCACAAAATTAAATGCAGGCAATGCAAAAGTACATAGATTCCTGGTTCAGCTAGCTGCCTATTTTCACTGAGGAAGGAAAATTAGTTCTGGAATATACAAGCTTAAAAGCAAATATCCAGCTATCTAGGTCCCTGTTCACATAAGGGTCTGATCATAGTGGGGCTGCATCAGGAAAAAGAAAGAAAGACAAATGAACTAGAGTGAGAGTGAAGGGGAAACAGAGGGAAGGAAAAAGGAAAACAAAAACTAGCCAGATCCAGACCTGTGATTTGAAATTGTGCCAGGGCAACTGTTTTAAGTTTTAAAAGAGATAGCACATGTAGTAGGTGTGGCACAGTTCTAGGACGTAGTAAGTGCTTAATACCATACATGGTTCATTTTTTATGGCATTCCATTCCGACGGGCTACTATTTTGTACCTGGATGACTACGCAGTTGCTACAGTTCTGGCTTTCCTGTCCCTCCAGCTTACTGACCTGAACTCTTCATTCAGACTCTGCCCCAATTTAACTCCCTCACATTTCTCTAGCCCCCCAATGAATAATCACGCTCTTTCTTGTGACACCCCAAATCTACCAGGAAGAAATTCCCAATACTCTCAAACACCTGTCTTTTCTTTCTTTTTATGTCTTTCTGCATTAATTTCACCCTCCATTCCCCAGGATAGGCCCATGGTCATAGTGATCCTACCCCACAAGGCTCAAATGTTTACCACCACTCCCTACAGGACTATAAAGAGGAATTAAAAAAACCACTGCTTTCAACTTGCAGTGGGCCATTATTTACATTTATAGGCTCCATTTCTCATTCCCCAAAAGACCCTTGCTAGTTTGTGCCTCACTATACAGATGGAAAGTTCCCTCTTTCTATAAATAGCTACTAAAGCCCAAAGCAACCTCATAGGTGATCTCTTGACCTTAATTTTTCTCACACTTCTGAATCCAGAGGACTTAGTCTTCATCCATCCTTCATTTAGTTTTATTTTTGGATACACCCTGAAGATCATTAATTCAGCCCCACCCCTAAAAAAATTACATCTGTCACTTTGCCTACTAACTACAGACTTCGTAAACAATTGTTCATATTCTCCACACCTTCTGAGTCTGCATTTCACCTAAACTCTAAACAGGTAAATGTTTGCAACTGTGAAGTCTGTCAGAACTCTCTGGAAGATATTTGACTCTCTCCTAAGCCTTTCTAGCTTCTGACAAAATATTTATTGTCCCCTTAAACCTCTGATGCACTCATTTCCTACCCATGAAGTCACTGTTTGTCAATTTTTATTGGGGGTCTTAATGTGATTTAAGAGAAATACATAGAGTGGTACTAATTGATCCCTCTAAAATTTATTGCTAACTTTACCTACCAGTCATCAGTCTTTATGTCCATTGTTGATTATGTGACGTCACCATTGATGTCTGCACCTTACTACCCTATCCTTCTCAAGCTATCAGAGAAAACAAATTCTCTTTCTAGACAATAGAAATTTTCTCTTCTCATTAGTCTCATTAGTCTCTTCTATCCTTCTCAAGCTATCAGAGAAAACTAATTCTTCCACCTCACAAAGGAATGCTAGTATTTAACCCTCCTTACAGTCAACACCTTCATTGACCCCTCCCTACTCTTCAGAAATATCAGTCTCTATATTCAACTACTTATCTATGTCTTCTGTGTCAAAGGGAGTGGTGTTTTATCCATACTCTTAGTCTTATCTCCTACCTTCTACATGACTCTAGCTAGTCACCCTTCACTATGTATCTTACCCTTCTTGCTTCGTTTGTCTTTATGATGCGCTCTGTCTATCCAAGACAACGCTGAAGCATCAGCTTCTTAATTTCCACATCATCTTCATCATCTCTTGATCACAATCTTACTTCTCTTGGCAGATTGTGCATTTCCAGACTAATATGTGCATCTCACGTTGAAACATAATGGCATAATGGCTTTTTCTCTGTATCCATTATCTTTAAACTTTCATAGTGAACAACAAAACTTACTGTTACCATTCTTTATTAGAATCTTCACATTATTTGTAAGACTGACCTCTGCATAGTCTCCATTAATTGAGATCATGATCTTGGGATTACTTAAACCCTTTCTGAGCCTCAATTTACTCATTGTTAAACTAGGGTAACAAAAAATTTTTCTTCAATTAGTTGTCATGAAAAATCACATTTTATAATATACCTGTGATATATCAGGATCTGGTAATAAACTTGGCAACTTGATAGACAGCACACTCACACAGATTAACCACACATACACATCCATATGTGATTTTACATATACAACCATGCCCTGGATAACAATGTTTCAGTCAATAATATACTACATATAGACTGATCATCCCTTGTGACTACAATAGAGCTAAAAATTTCTATTGTCTAGAAATGCTACAGGCATCATAATGCTACGGTGCAATGCTTTGCTCACCTGTTTGTAATGCTACTCATGTAAACAGCTCTGCTGCACTGTCAGGCATATAAAATACAGGGCTTATATATACTACATAATACTTGATGATAACTATGTTGCTTATTTGCATATTCATTATACTGTTTTTTCACTATTTTATAATGTACTCTTTAAACTTCTATATAAGAAAAGTTCCTATGAAGCATGGTGCTGTGCTCTGCAGTTGCAGTTTCACACATCTCATGTGCACCATCTCTCATAATGAACTTAAATACACTGAACTTTAGAACAGATTGTCTTGTGAATAACTCTAATTACATTCCTTTGATGTGGCTAACAATAAACTCCATTGAACATGGATGAAACTCCCGGGCCATATCTACGTTGCTAACCAACTACAAACATTCCTTATTTACTGAATTCTATCCCTGCCACTAGGACGTTAAATGAATTAGCTCTTAAATGAAAAATTATATTTAGTGTGTACGTTACAATATTCAGAACAAACACATGGTCAAAGGAAACTCCAACCTGACAACTTTTCTTTTATTTTCATAACCCTTATATGCAGTACCATGATGTATAGCTAAACATAAACCTGCAGTACTGTACTGGGCTAGAAGTCAGCAAAAATTACAATACTGTATAAACAAGATGTATTGTACAAAAATGATATTGAGGTTCTATGAATAAGATGTGAAAAACTGAACAACAACAACAAAAAAATGGGTTTTAAGTCTGAGTGGTGGGCCAAAAGTCTCACCCCAGGTGTAAGTTGGAACAGTTGATAAATGGGTAGGTCGCTAAAGGAAGAATGTGTGTATTTCCAATTTGTCCCCTCTGGCTTTGAGGGGATAAGATAGTTAATTGCACTCACTCTGTAACCTATACAGCTGTGTAAGGCCATGTGACAGTCATGCGGAAGTCATATCATTGCTGGACTGGAATATTTATTTCACTGATAAAAAAGGAAATCCTCAGAATGCATCTTCACTGCATCTGACAACTATATTACACACAGAGACAATTCTGTCCAGGTGGAAGTCAGAGTAAAGGCAATGCAGCACCACCCGCTAACCACCACGTATAGTTTGTATTGTTTTCAGTCTCTAAAATCACAGGGTTATATGTTGGCATAGTATCATCAAACCTTCCTGATTGACAAAGGCTCCCAGTAGATGAATGACTTATCCAAGACTGCACAATTAGAAAATGTGAAAGGTGGTATGTGAGTCCCTTTCTATAAGTTTTATAAATGCTAAAGTTACTGTTCTTTTCATTAGCTTCCAGAAGCTTGCTACACAGGGGCATTCCTTCAAAAATAAAGCATCATTTTCCCATGTACCAAAATATAAACACTTATTATCTGGCCAATCTGAGTTAATATCATTCATCTTGGTAAAACCAACGAAGCTTGAATTTTTCACTTATTTCACAACTAAGGAGCTCAGATTTAATCTCCTCTCTGTGAAGTTTGGGATTCTAAGTAACAGTCTCCACCTATGGAACAGGCAGAAAAATATTTTTCACCTTGAATAACCAAAGTTTTCTTCAGATAGGTCAAGGACTACAACACCACCCAGGGTGTGACATGTATTGAGATCCTTTCTCAGCCCAAACTGACTCTGGATTACCTCACAGGAAAGGTGGAGAGACCAAGGCTCACCTTATAAACATGATCTCTTCTCTAGGGCATAGTGCATTCAGCTGTGTGACAACCTCAGAGCCATCTCTGCCATGAAGATCCTTTGGTGTCTCCTTGTGCTCTGCATGCTGAGCCATTTCTGCAGCAGTTCAGGTGAGTTAATTCTCTGTACAATCTTAAACTTGTTTCTCCAAATGATCCCTTCTAAGTATCTGAGAGAGTATTTGTTATATGGACTTGAAGTGTGCTGACATATAAGAGAAATAGCGTTAATCTGAGAAAGGAGGATCTTATGTTCCAGCTGGAGTTGGAGTTGAGGAATTTGGGTCTAATGCCTTTGCAAAAGATTCTTATGTGTACCTACATCTTCATTTATTAAGACACTGAAAGTATTTGGTGTTATTAGATGTCATTGCTCAAGTGTAAACATGCAGAAAAGCTTAGATGTCTTCCTAAACCAATAGGAGGATTGAAATAAAACACAGTTTTCCAGAGGATAGCACCCAATACTTAGATATTTTTATAGTGGAAAAGTGCTTAAATAAAACAATTTTCTAATACTTTAAAGCCATTCCACTGCATTCCCTTATATCAATTATGTGGGAGAGGATATTATTTGGAGTGATGCATGCAGTAGTTAGTCCTACTAACTTTCAATCATAAGTTCCAGAAAATGTCTCTTAGTCAATAATGAGAGAAAATTTAGGCAATCCCCTTGCCTGAAACAAAGGCTAGTATAACTCATTGGCCTTTTCTCAGTAGACAGCTGGGGTTCCGCATGAATTTGGGAGTGTGCTGACACCCAATGCCAAAAGAAATGCACAGTCTTTAGCTAGAGGACAAAACATACATTAACTAATGATGTTCGCTGCTTTATTTTTCACATTTTATCTGTCTCTCTCTTTCAGAAGTCAGCGGTAAGCCTTTAAGAACTGTAAGTATGTCAAATAATATTTTATGTCAGTTTCTATTGACTGTTAATTAGCCAGAAAAGCCTTTTGAGACACACATGCATGATTAATTCTGTGTGTTCAGAAGAGTCAAAGGTGTAGGCAAATAGAGATACTGAAATATTTCTGCTCGTCACAACGTAAGTGAAGAAACATGGCATAAATATAATAACAATCCCCCCAAATAATTTCTTTTAAATCCAGAGTTCAAAGAGGGAGGGCTGATTTTCCATTGAGACATGTTATGTTTTCATGCAGAAGACGACGCATGATAGACTGTGCAGAAGTGCCTCGACTCAGTTGCACAGGCTTTGGATTTAAATCCAAGTGTGCCATTTAGAAGTATTGATGTCATACAAATTCTATGTCTTTTAAGCTTCAATCTCTCCATCTTTAAGTATAAGTAATAGTAGAAATTATCTGATTCAGTTGTTCTAAATATAAAGCAAATTAAATTCATGCAGATTTAAATTGATTGCTGGCACAGAAATTCCTAAATAGAATTAATGTTACTAGTCTTCATCTTGTCATAAATGGAATATTTTGAATAAAAGTAGTCTTGACAACACCAGGGTATCTTCTCACACTTCCAGTCTTAAAGCCAATGGAGCTTGGCTTGAGGTTAGGTAGAAAATGAAGACATTCTCTTGGGCTTCACTAGGTTGACTGCAGCATTTACAAGAAGTACCCAGTGGTGGCCATCCCTTGCCCCATCACATACCTGCCAGTCTGTGGTTCTGACTATATCACCTACGGGAATGAATGCCACTTGTGTACAGAGAGCTTGTGAGTACCTCATGGGGAGAAAAAGAGAGCTGGGGCCAGTGTTCACCACAATCCCTCCTCTCCTGTTTCCAGCAACATACTTAACACCCCATAAATGGTATATTTCCACCCAAAACAGCCAGTGTGGACAGAAAACTGTTGTGCAGTCAAATCAGAGTTGGGCCAGACTTTTCCACTCCTGTCTGTCAACTGTACAAGACCATGAATGCTCAAGCAGATGTCTATGGCATCCAGAGGTACAATAGGAGCAAGTCAGGAATTGCTAGAAAATCTCCTACCAAAACCACAGGTTTTAACTGTGTTTGATACTGGAATTTCACAGAATATCTTGTCTAAAGAAAGGATCTTGAGCTCTACAGCATGAACTAATAGCAAAAGGCTATGCTGCGTGCCATCTCAGACACCTAACAATCTCAAATACAGCTTGATTCTGAGACATACTCCTTTATCCTCGGTTTCTAAAGGATCTGAGTACCTTTCACCTTTAGGAAAAGTGGACAAGTATGATTGTTTTTCTTTTATCTAAAATAAGAGAACCAAGCTCTAAGAACTTGGACCAGGACCTCACTGACAGCTTTTATTTGAGTATTTTGTTTGGCATGTGCAGTGTGTTTTGAAAAACTGTAACCAGGCAGATATCATCTTTTTTGAGTGAAACACATACACTTTAGTAACTACTGTCTCACTACTTCACAACATCATTAATTATTTTCTAAAATACTAGCTTTTGGCTACTTATTTGAGGTCTTGTGTTTTTCATTTTTGTAATTATCTAGGAAGCTACAATATCAGACCTAAGTTGCTCATGGAAACACACTGGGCTCATGACCAGGAAACTAGTTACATTCCAGGGACACTGAGAGGAAAATATGGTGAAGTCCTCTTCACTAGTACAGGACACAGCTTCCTCACAGGCCTTGCTGACCAGGAAAAATGAGGGACAGACCTCTTCAACTTCCTTTGTCAAAATTCTCTGCTGTATTGTTTTAAACCATCAAGGATAGGTGGGCCCCAGGATCTGTGAAGGCAGCAGAGGTGTTAGAATTATCATTTGGCTGCAGAAACTCCACGTGGGCCTTGGGCAGGAGCTCCATAAAGAAAAGACAGCACTTCTCTGAGGCCCAGTTTTATGATCTGTAATAGGAAACCCTCACCTCATAATGTCTATAGTTCTTTCCAGCTGTAATCTTACACAGCTTTTCTCCTATACAAATTAATCTTCTTAACCATGTCTTCCCTTAGGAAAAGTAATGGAAAAATTCAGCTTCTTCATGAAGGACAATGCTAACTTCCCCTGGGCGTGAACAGAATGCCATGACATTTCATCATCTTCATCATTCCTGGGCTCTGACTACACTGCTTTCATCTCTGCTGATGTTCCGAGTAGGTAGAGCCAGATTCGGTCATCACTGTAGAATGAAGAAAATCAGTGTGCTCTTTCCTGCTAATTCATGCCTTACTGACAGATTGGCTTATTTTATACCTCAATAAAGACTTTCTGCAGAAAACTCATCATTGCTTTTGTTTTTATTCATACTTGAGATCAGGTATGTTATCTGCATTTTAAAAGATATGTGAAAAACACGCAATTCTTTTATTCTGAAGGAACTTGTGTGAAAGAATGCCAAGTAACTTCAATGGAAAACTTGTGTATGCATACTTGCACATGTGCACACACACAGAGACCAGAAAACATCTTCTACTGAAGTCTTTAGCTAGTGTGAACTAGTCTATGAACCATATTGATCCTTTATATTTACCTGCAAGATACCAAGTATCTTGAAACGAAACCTCCTTCGCTCCAAGAAGTTATTCCTTGAAGGAAGGTTTTCCTGTCCATTTCTTGATAAACACACAATGTAATTTCTCACAAACCTAGCTCTACCAGAACTCACATGTAGAAGTTACTTCTCCATAAGGAACATATCTGTTGCTGTTGAGCCTGATTATTGGGGTGCTATGCTTACTGAGAGTCAAAAGCCACATTCACTAAGCCACCAAATGTCAGAGCCCACAAGATCATAACACAAAAAGCCAGCTCTTGTTTCAGTGAACAGACTTTCAAGTACTTAAAGATAAATATTCTGTCACTACCAAAACTGATTCTCTTCAGGATAAAAGTATCCAGTTACTTCAGCCAATTCTCAAGGCTTATTTTTGTTATGTATTTCTACCCTGGAACATTACACATGCGTATATTACAATTAGGCATTGTCTATCTTAAGGTACACTAATATGCTGATCAAAATATTGAGCTGCCATCACAGTTTCTGACACACAAACAAAACTCAAAGTTATCACTTCTCTATTAGTCCTGTACTAATGCACCCTAAAGCATCAAGAACTATAATTATGACAAAGTAATCTTTGATGTCTGCACCAAGTCTCTTCCACCCTTCTCAAGTTATGAGAGAAAACTATTTTTTCCACATCACAAAGGAATGCTAGCATTTAACAACACCTTCCTTACAGCCAACACCGTCATTGCTCCTTCTATACTTCTCAAAATATCATAGAACACATATGTGTCATACATGTCTAAGTTAATCTTCTGATGGAAAACATTGACCATTTCTTGCTTTTTCTGAGCCAAGGCTTTTGGTCAGGCATCTCTTTTCTCCATCCAGCCTGACTCTCAAAATATCATAGAACATATATGTGTCATACATGTCTAAGTTAATCTTCTGATGGAAAACATTGACCATTTCTTGCTTTTTCTGAGCCAAGGCTTTTGGTCAGGCATCTCTTTTCTCCATCCAGCCTGACACGTCAGCCAGAAACATCTCCCACCTGACGCTGCAGTAGTAAGAGGAAGAGAGGTTGAGTGTAAGAAAATAGCAAAACATGTAAATCTGGTCCACTGATCACTCTTCCTGAGGAATTTTACAAGAATATGTAGTGATCTGAGTGCAATTATTTAAATTCCACGACACTCTCTTTCCTTATGTTACAAAAATAAACAGTGATAAGAGCTTGCCGATGGATTTATAATGAAGATCTTGTTGCAAATAAGTAGCAAAAGTGTTCATAAAGATTTACGATCATAGGAGCTATGTAAATATCTGTGCAAACACTGCCAGGGTTTTAGCCTCATTAGCTTTGAAACAGAATAGGCAATTATCTTGCTTTTATAAGAAGAGAATCACATTCCTTGGTGGCTGATCTGACAGCTTCTCAGGGTTCTGTTACTGGAAAGAGCTGTTTCTCAACTGCAGCAGGAACTGTGCACAATATACAGGGCACGCTCTAAGTGGCTGGTGTGCATCAGGTCGCTGCTTTTGACATCTCACCGTCCCTGGTCACTGCAGCACCATGAGGACAACAGCCTTCATCTTACTTGTGGCTCTGGCACTTGCATCCATGCTCAGTGAGTATGTCTCTCATTACACTGGCTCTGTCCTCAGAATGACTGGATCTGCTGTCTGTGTCCATAGTACAGAGGTAATACGGGAACGTTCTTGAAGCACATTTTTTATATCCACCATAACTTGCTTATTCAGATCATCTCCAGAGTAGACTGATTGTTAATGGTCAGCTATGGTCAAATGTTAATTCATACAAATATTTCAGATAACTTCTAAGAGAGATGATCGTACAGAATTTGCTTTGAAATTAAAATTTCTAAATATTTCATTTAATCTTTAAAAATTTTATTAGTACTCCTGAAATACATAATTGATCACATTCATCATGGAGAGTTGTTAAATGTGCAGAACACATCTTATTCCTTTTAGTTCCCCTTTCATTCCTCTCTCACTATAGTGTACAATGTTTAGTTTGGCTCCATGAGCTATTTTTTTCTATTCGCAGTTGAAATCTGCCTCTCTAGAACTTTTAACCAAAGGCCAAACTTCTGTTCTCCATGGTTGCTACATTATAGCAGAGACAGTTAAAATATGAGTGTCTTATTTTTATTAGTCTTTACTAAGTTCTTGTCATGAACAAGAAGACGATAAGACAAAATCCTCACAATCACTTTTCCATCCTTTAGACTGTGCTTCAAATCCTACTACAAGGGTGGGGAATTAACAAAAAATCCCTGTTGGGAGCTTCAACCTGTGATTTTCTGTGGGCAAATGTATTGAAAAGTGAAACGTATTGAAGAGTGAAATATTTTAAGTCACACAGAGAAGTAAGTCTCAGAATTAATGCTCTTGTAAAGAGTAGTTTCTGAGAGACTTTGACTAACTATTGTCTTGTCTTCACTGTTTCTTGCAGATATGGGATGTGCCTTAGGGAGGAAACTGGTCAGTAATCCTTCCGTCTATATAATTTCACAAGCCAGTATAAATAATTGATTCATTCATACCATATATTAATTGGATTTACATGGTTGAAGATTTATTTTAAGGTTTAGTATTTTAGTACATGTTTTCAGTAACAATGATTACATTTATCATAGGGAATTGGTTCCTGTGTGTAGCACATCTTAATTCTTTTTATGTTCCCTTCCCTTTTCATCTTGTCCTACTTCTTACATCACTAACCCTTTGGATTTTTGTCATTTTTATTTTTTCATGTTGCTTTTAACATGTGCAAAGAGGTATACTAGGTAGAATTAAAAACATACACTAAAAAGAAAACAGAATGTCAGCCCTCGAGGCATGAGCAAGGAGTGTTTATGTTTTCAACAGTGAAATTTCAGAATCTTGAGACAGTATGGATTTGATTTACTGGAACAAAATTGATGGACTACCCACAGCTAGAAAGATAATGGCACTGTAAAGGTGAAAGAATAACATTTTTCAGGTGAAAGAATAACACATTTCAGCGGAGAGATGCAGAAACCCAATGTATTGTACTATTTAAGATCTAGTTTCTGCCTTTACTGTACCAACTGAGCTATTTTATGGATTCATAGTATCTATAAGGGGGATTTGGTGTGATGGACCATAAAGAAAAGAAGCACAAACAAGCCTACAGAATTCCAACATAAAGTGCCCAGGGTTATTTTGATTCTGCCTTGAACTTGCAATTGTTTTAGAAGTATATAAATTACTATTTAAGAATAATGTGCATATTATTTGTCTGTTTCCTAGTTGCCTTAGTTCTCTGATCCTTTTTCACACCCTCCTCAAGGCCTTGATTCCTTATTCCTAATGGATGCAGAGAGGCTAAATGTCCACGCTCTTACGGCAGCTTCGGGCTGAAGAGAGATTCTGACTTGGCCCTAACCAGGAGTCAGAAGTCTTACTTTGATCTAATGGAGACATAGGAAAGTGGCTTTTATCATTTGAGAAACCATCATTTTCTGATAATCTGCAAAGGAAGTCAAGAGCATTAGCAAATCCTTGACACTTTAATGTCATTTCATAAATATGTTTAATAATTAAGGATCAAAAATTAAAAGTAGCATAATACTGAAGAGTGGTTCCAAAGAGTGGTAGAAATCAGACAAAATTAAACAGCCTTTTATTCTCAATACTAAACTGTGTTTGCATTGAGGTGTTTACCCAAGTAGAAGATGGAGTATATGAGCGCCTAGACTCACTCCTGTTTTGTTCATAAGAAAGCCACTGTCTTTGTATTTTAATATATTTAGGAATACATGTAGTAAAGACACCTGTGTTTTTCTATGGCCACTATCCATTATTATTTTTACTATAGTGCTCAATATTTGGATGTGGTATCTCTTTTTTAGACCAGAGACCTAGCTTCAGATCATATAAACATTCAAAATATGGAGTACATAATAGTAAATCAGTTTATTCCATAAAGTTAATTAAGCTCGGTAGCTAGAATATTTGTATTGGCATATTTTATTCTATGGGCACACATCTCCAAGAGGCCAAACCTTTGCCTGACAGACACTTAAAAGCACATTTTAGTAAAATAATGGCAGTATACAAAGAGAGTTGAAAAAATATTTGGAACAGCCAGTGGGACAAGGAAACATGGATTTATTGATAAATCTGTAGACATGTCTTTCCAACATGAAGCCTGGAGAACAAAGTGCTAAGACACTGTCATCAGAGTTATAAATCCTGTTTCAAACCTTTGCAATGGAACCCCAGGCGGCAATTTTTTAATAATGTTATTGCAGGGCTCAAAGCCAAAGTTACGAAAAGACATGATGGCACTGCTTACTGTCTAGTACGGATGGTAAAAGATATCATAATTTTGATAATTGTGGGCATACCACAAACTGCGGTCTTCTCTAAGTGAGAGAAGATCTTAATTTGACGTTTCTTTTAGCACTCAGTTTACAGTAGTGTCTACTGTGGAGCAAAACTATGTAGAGTCACAAAACTTTAAACCAGCCCTCAGGCATTTTGAGCAGTAATCTTTCCTCTGTAGCTCTGTGGATTGCACATTTCCTTTAGGTCTTTCTGTCATTTATTTTTCTGGCACAGAATATGGTATGGTTGAAACATAAATGTTAGAGTCAGACAAGCCTGAGTTCCAAGCATGCTTCAGGGTCTCACAACTGTGAGAGAATAGAAAAGGCTAACAAATCATGTAAACCCTGGCTCTGAGGTTGAGCACCCATGGGGAGGACCTGTGATCAGCCTGGCTTAGACTCACACAGGGCCGCACTCTTTCTATTGTGCGGCAGTCGCTTCTGACGTCTTCCTACCAGTGTCTCATGCTCACTGCTCTAGGTACAGGCAGCATTCACAGCACCCTAAAACTTAGGGGGTGCATGGAGAAAGAGAGTATGAATTAATGAATGAATGTGAGGAACATATCAAAAGGGCCAGATTAATTAAACTCTAAGTTTTAGTACATCCCATGGTATCTACACACAAATGTTCAGCCATTGTCATGTCTGAAATTCTGGGAAAGAAAGAGCTGAAGATGTAACTTTTTAAAGACATGGCTGGAGCTCATTTAGAACTGCAGATGAAACTACAGGATAAAACAACAGCCATGATTTTCTCAGTGTTTTGCGTGCCATATTGTGCTACCATTCAGGACAGTGTGTACGTTTTACTTCTGTTTGCATTATACATATCATTGACTTCATTTTTCAAATAAACACTAAAGCATACAGATACAATAGCTGTCACAGGAGTTCGTGATTTAGGATTGAAGTTAATAGACATTAGCCTGGATTGGTAAAGTACAGAATGAGTACCTTGTCTTCAATAACTAATGATAAAATTCACAAATAATGAGCCAAGCCTTAATGTCATGTTAAATACTCCTGTAATATTTTCAAACTTAATCAGGCTTGGTAGCAAACTCCTGTAATTCCAGCACTCTGGACACTGGAAGAGGAGGATCACTGTGAGCTAGAAAGCAGCCTAGGCTACATAGTGAGTTTAAGGCCTGCCTAAACTGCACAGTTGGGACCTGTCTCAGAAAACCAAAAAGTGTGCTTTTCAAGGTTACATTCTTTTTTTTTTCAAATCAAAGGAAGAAATAGCAATCTTGTGATCACATGAGAATGACTGCATTTTGTGAAAAACTCTAGTGCATTAAGAATTTATGGCTAAACCATTCTAAAGAGAAAAATTTTATTCACAATCAGAAATGAATAAGAAAAAAACACTGACAATATTATTTACAAACAAGTGCATCAACAGTTGCATCATTTACCAATAAAAGCCTCTAATTTATATTTCTTTATAGCTAAGTAGTACTCATAAGTGACATAAATCAGAGTCATATGTGTAGACACCATATTGTCTCATTGCTGTAAGAAATTAAAACTAATTATGATCTAAAAATTTACAATAGGAACCAGGACACGCCCCACAAATTTCAAGCAGCAAGCAGGGCCCACAGTCCAGCCCCGGGTTAGAACTTCCAAGCAAACCTTGGACTACAGCAGATTATCTGTGCTAGCTTGAAGGGAGATTAACTGACTGCTTCACCGAAACAGATCTCAGCTGGCTCCAGTCAGTGTGGTGAGTATGCTCCTAAAATAGAGGTGCACAGTGGCTAAATAGGGCCAGTAGTAAAGCTCCCTCCAACTAACTGTAAGACCTTGGTGAGTCTGACAAGAGTGAGGGTGACCCCTTCCTATACACAGAAAACATCAGGCAGAGTGAGGAGTGTGCTGAGAAGGACTCCCCCAACTTGAAAATCAAGAGGGCTTATGAGACACACAGGCACACAAAAGGGACACAGCAGGGCCTCAGCCGACACCAACTCTCTAGACAGGGAGATTTGATGACCTGGAATAACCTGAAGATAAAGTACTAGCAAGAACTAAAAGTTGATCTACATCAATACTACAAGTATGTCAGCCCAGGAAGAATATAGAACTCACCCAACAGGCCCTGCTGCAGGAAGTCAGGTGACTGGCCCACCTATTCATTGTGGGACCCAGCAATTGGACAAACATCAACATTACATTAGGACCCCAAGATACACACCACCAACAGTTGGCAGTAGTGGGTCTGAAGGACCAAACACTAACTTGAAAGGGGAAAATGGCAAAAACGAAAAAGCAAAATGCAATCTCAAACATCTAGTCCACCAGGAGCAAGTATAGGAGACATTGAAATAGAGGACTCCAAAAGTAACACACCAGAAATCTCTGAAAAGATAGTGAATGAAATAGAAAAACAACTCCATGAGGCCATAGAGGAAATCAAATTAGAAGTACTCTCCCATGTAGACTTAGAAATAACAACCTTAGTAAAAGAGCTGCTGAGCTCAGCTAAAGAAGAAATAGAGAAAAAAGTATGGGAGCATGGGAAACCGATTGAAACCTTGAATGAACAACATAGAAAACAAGCAGAATTCATGAAACAAACTCAAAGAGACATCCAAGAAACAAAAAATTCTATTCAAAGCATGCAAAACCATTTAAATGAAGATGAGGATAGGATTTCAGACCTTGAGGACAGGATCTCAATTAGTGATCATGAAAGAATAGAACTTTTAAAAATAACAAAGCAGCATGAAATGACAATCCAGAAGCTTCAAGATGATGCCAACAGGAACAATATAAGATTAATAGGCATTAGTGAAGATGCAGGAGTCAATGCAAATGACACAACTAAAATATTCACAGAAGTAATAGGAGAAAATTTCCCAAACATGGGGAAAAATCTGATATGAAGATAAGTGAGGCATATAGCACAACAAACAGTCACAACCAACATAAATCTACAGCCAGAAACATAATAATTAAGATCTCAGACATATAACATACTAAATACTAAAAGCTGTTAGAGAAAAGACACAAATCACCTATCAAGGAAAGCCCATTAGAATCACAGCAGACTTTTCAGCACAAACCCTCACGTCAAGATGAGCTTGGAGGGAGATATTTCAAATCCTGAAAGAAAACAGCTTTCAACCCAGACTGATGTACCCAGAAAAACTTTCATTCAAATTTAATGGAGAAAAAAGATACTTCCATGACAAAGAACAACTGAAGAAATCCACGTCCACCAAACCAACCCTACGAAGAGTATTGAAAGACATACTAGACAGAGATAAAAATGACCAAAATCCCCAGAACAACAACAGAAAGAAACCACCAAGTAAGACAAGTAATTAAATAAAGGGGAAAAGCAAAAAACAAACAATTGGAACATAACATGGCAAAGTCGAACCAGTACATATCAGTGATATCCATAAATGTAAATGGCCTCAATTCACCTATCAAAAGAAACAGGTTGACAGAATGGATCAAGAAACAGGATCCCACAATATGCTATATACAAGAAACACACCAGACCCAAAAAGAAACTCATAGATTAAAAGTCAAAGGATGGAAAACAGTATTCCATGTGACAGGAACCCAGAAAAAAGCAGGGGTAACTATTCTATTTGCAGACAATGTGAACTTCAAACCTAAAATGATTAAAAAAGACAAAGAAGGTCACTACAGACTCATAAGTGGAAAAATTTAAGAGGAAGAACTAACAATTATAAATATATATGCACCAAACACAGGAGTACCCAACTATATAAGACAGATACTAATACACATAAAAAACCAAATACACAAGAAAACACTTATAACAGGGGACCTTAACAGCCCATTGTCACAAAGAGATTGATCAACTAGACAAAAAGTCAGCAAAGAAATCATCATGCCTGCAAGCAATTGGACTTAGTAGATGTTTACAGAGCGTTCCATCCAACCACATCAGAGTACACATTCTTCTCAGCTGCACATGGGACATTCTCCAAAATAGACCATATATTATCCCATAAAACATTCTTAAGTAAATGCAAAGGTACTGAAATTATCCCATGCATAATATCTGACCATAGCACACTGAAATTGGAAATTAATGGCAAAAGAAATTGCAAAACCTGCATAAATACATGGAAATTAAATAACAATCTTTTGAACAACCAATGGGCTACAGATGAAATTAAAGAAGAAATAAAGCAATACCTACAATTCAATAAAAATGCAGAAACAACATACTGTAATCTATGGGATGTAATGAAAGCGGTCTTAAGAGGGAAATATATAGCAATAAATTGTCATATCAAGAAAACAGAATGAGCACTAATAAACAACCTAATGCTTCACCTCAAGCTTCTAGAAAAAGAGAAGCAAGTTAAACCCAAAGCTCATAGAAGAGAGGAAATTGTAAAGATTAGAGCAGATCAATGCAATTGAAAGTAAAAAAAAATACAAAGAATTAATGAATCAAAAAGCTATTTTTTGAGAGAATAAACAAAATTGATAAACCTCTGGCTAATCTTATAAAAAAAGAAAGAAAAAACCCAAATTCAAGCAATAAGGACTGAAAAGGGGAAAATTACTATAGAGCCCATGGAAATTCAAAAGATCACGAATACCTACTTTGAAAATTTGTACTCACGAAGAGTGGAAATCACAGAGGAAATGGACAGGTTTCTAGAAACATATGAACTACCAAAGCTCAACCAAGAAGATATAGCAATTTTGAGTAACCCAATATCAGCTATTGAAATTGAAAACACAATAAAAAACTTACCAACAAAGAAAAGCCCAGGTCCTGATGGATTCACAGCTGAATTCTACAAGAAATTTAGAGAATAC